>JBBPRA010000821.1:0-12749 GCA_038092775.1 Boletus rubescentipes
TTGGTTGAAAAGTGAGCAAACAAGTGTCGATATGCATCTTTCTCGTACGTCACATTCTTGACTCCCTGCACATGCCACAATAGAAGACTAAATTATGTATATAGGCTATTCTGGCGACGGTCCGCACAGGTGTGGTCGCTCCCTCTCTTTTATACCCTCTTCTTCTCACTTTCATTAGGCGTCGGAATCGCAAATGCATCGCTTGGGTAGGTATCCATTCATCAAACCTGCTACCATACAAAATCGCTGAGACGATGCAACAGTTTCAAGTATACTGAAGTCAAGGAATTTCTCGCCGTAGTTCACGTAAGTCGGGACTTTATTAAGATTCATGAGTGACGTCGATCTGAGTGTCTCTTAGCCGACCATGATCGCAGGGTGGACTCTATCCGCCTTTGCAGACAGCTTGATCGCGATAACGCTTTGTTATTATCTCCACAGACAACGGAGTGGGATGAAAAGGTAGTTTTGGTCAGAGTTATGGGCCTGTTGACGGTGGTCCTTACTTGTGATGATCCTTAGAATGGACCACGTTATCAACACCCTGCTTTTGTACACGATCAACACTGGCGCATTGACATCGTGAGCACCTCATTGTCTGGTTGGCCCGTCGCCTGACGAATCGTACAAGGTTGTTCGCCATCCTTGTCATCATCACGGTTCGTCGCGCTTAGTCTGTGCCCAGCTATGATCTCACCACTATGAATGATTACAGTTCCTTGCGCTACCAGGCGCCATGGATTACGCTGCGTTTGTTCAGGTACAAAGCAAACGTGAGTCAGTCTTACCAGTACTTGAACCACCATGTACTAAACTGGGGTATTTAGTATACGCCGTATCCATTCTCGCGTCGTGCGTACCGTCCTCAGCTCAATCATTCCGTGAAACCCTAATCCTTCTCTCAGATTGAACGCACGGAAGAAGACGCTCGAGGGCGCCCGAAGAGCTGTCCCGACGTCGAACAACGTGTCTCTGGCTCTCCCACGTATCGGTCAGAGTGGGGGTAAACTTGAACAATCCTTGGTGCGTGTCCTCTCCCGTTTGCGCTGCCTTGCGTTGATGACGTTTGATTACCCCCCCTTCTCTGTCAGACGCCTATCCTCGAGGTCAGGAAGGATATCGAGGAAGAAACGTTTTCGTCCACGATGGGCAGCTCATCGTATGCTTGAAGAAACGATACCACCTTTGCTTGGAAAAAAAAAATCCAACTTTGGAACACGTATTTATTTATTCCCGTTGTTGCTACGAAGCGATGCCCCCTTGAATGCCATGCGACGTGAGAGTGATGTCCAAGATTCACCGAGATGACTCCGAGACTTGGGATCCCAGTGCGTGGATCTCGTGGGCGACTTGATACACGGGCTCGTGCCAGTGATTCGACTTTCTTGCTCCAATGGAGCTGGAAACGGGGTCAAATTGTGTCTTGTCCGGGCTTTCTTTCAATGGCAAGGGATATGAGATTCCGGAACTTGCTGCAAGTCTGTACCTGAGACGCTGAGATTACAAGATGGTTTTGTATGAAGCAGCATCGTCGCAATCAAGGGTGAACGTGTTTAGAAGAAAGGAGATCAGTGATGGTCGCAACGGATAAATCAAGGATACTGTCGACGTGCTTGTACTGGACTGCTTCAATAACCGCCGGCGTTTCGGCGCTAAGCAAGGGCTGGGATGATCGAGCGGGAATCATTGAACACCACGTGATCACCACTGCCGATACGCGCTCGAGCGGCTCGACGCCGTGTCGTTTTTTTCTTTCCCCGCGGGAACGACAATGTGCCACATCCAGTTCGGTAAATTAGCATGAATTCAACAGGTATTCGTCTGTCTTTAGCGATGCAGAGCAGTGAAATGATGCCCCCGCCAGTTGTACAGTTGTTTTCTCGCGCAATATCTCTGGTCGCTCAATGGAAGGGAGGAGAGGGGACCAGTTACATCGACGAGGCAATTGTCCTTGATTATGAAGCACTAGAGCTTTGCCCACCCGGCCGCCCCGAGCGAGCGAGCTCCTTGACTTTACTTGCATGTCATCTCGGCGATCGCTACAGTCAGCTCGGGAAAATAGAGGACCTGGAGGAGGCCATTGTCCTCAACCGAGAAGCACTTGACCTTCGCCCGCAAGAACACCCAGATCGATCAATGTCTTTCAACTCATCTCACCTCTCGGTACAGCCAACTCGGAGAAATGGACGATCTCGACGAGGCCATTGTCCTCAATCAAGAAGCACTTGCTCTTCACCCGCAAGGACATCCTGAGCGATCATTTTCTTTGAGCAACCTTGCAGTCGATCTTTTCTCTCGGTACGAGCGGCTCGGGACAATAGAGGACCTCAACGACGCCATTGCCTTCGACCGAGAAGCACTTGCCCTTCGCCCGCAAAGTGATCCTGAGCGGTCAACGTCTTTGGGCAACCTTGCAGTTAGTCTGTTCTCGCGGTATGGGCAGCTCGGGGCAATAGATGACCTCAACGAGGCCATTGCCCTCAATCAAGAAGCACTTGCCCTTCACCCGCTAGGACATCCTTCCCGTTCAATGTCTTTGAACAACCTTTCAGCAACTCTCTCCTCTCGGTATGGGCAGTTCGGGTCAATAGAAGACCTCGACGACGCCATCGTCCTCAGTCAAGGAGCACTTGACCTTTCCCCGCAAGGACATCCTGACCGCTCAATGTCTTTGAACAACCTTGCAGCTGATCTTTACTCTCGGTACGACCAGCTTGGGGCAATAGAAGACCTCAATGTCGCCGTTGTCCTCACCCGAGAAGCACTTGACCTTTGCCCACAAGGACACCCGGATCGGTCATTGTCTCTGAGCAATCTTGCACGTTATCTCTCTTCTCGGGGCGAGCAGCTCAGGGCAATAGAAGACATCGAGGAGGCCATTGTCCTCAACCGAGAAGCACTTGACCTCCGCCCGCAAGGACACCTGGATCGGTCAATGTCTTTGAACAACCTTGCACTTCATCTCTCCATTCGGCACAATCAGCTTGGGGAATCTCGGGACCTTGATCAGGCCATTGTCCTCGCCCGGGAAGCACTCGACCTCCGCCCGAAAGGACACCTTCATCGGTCAATGTCTTTGAACAACCTCTCATTTTGTCTCTCGTCTCGGTACATGCAATTCGGGGCAACGCAGGACCTCGACGATGCCATTGTCCTCGAACGAGAAGCACTCGACCTTCGCCCGGACAGACACCCTGATCGCTTAACGTCTTTGAACAGTCTTGCGGCTTATCTCTTTGGTCGGTACGAGCGGCTCGGGGAACTGCGAGACCTTGATCAGGCCATTCTCCTCGGCCAAGACGCACTTGCCCTTTGTCCTCCTGACCACCGTAATCGATCACAAACATCCGACAATCTTGGTCGATATGTTCGTTTACATGAAGCTCGAGGCAGTTAGAGGATACTGCAAGGAGTCGTACATCTGCCCCAGATTGTGATCTATGTAGTCAACTACCACTGCTGTCACACATGCTATCTAGTCCGGCGTTGATGCAAGGGCGCTGATCTAAATTTCATTGAGCTCCGTGGCCGACCAGGTTGAGATGCACTTCGGTGCTCAATCCTCAATTCGTGCTCGCGTATAATCTCACCTGGATTCAGATTCGATGCTTCCAGCTCCATCGATGCATGTCTTCAAGTGAGCCAGGGCTTCCAACAGCCTGAGCCGAGGAAGTCCACGCGGGAGACATTGGCTGATTGTATAAGTACCGTCCCAGACTGTATTGGAAAGCCTGAGAATGTAAATATGCGCAGTGCGCGGTAAGGGCATTAACCAAGTATAATTTTACTACACTGCCAGCTAGTCCATGTACCCTAACTAGTAGATCGCCTCTCTTTGCTTCGAAATGTTACGAATGTGCGGAACATTACATAATCGAACACCTCCAAGCCCACGTGATCCTTCCCCCCGGCGATGCTTAGACGAGCAAGATCATGACGTTTTATGAAGCACGTTGTGGACGAGTCTGGCCGTCTCCATCGAACCCGTGCAACATTAATATACCACTCGATCGAGCCATCTCAGCGCCTGGTGGTTCGCATTGTAGTTACAGCCACTGCTACTAGTGTCGCGTATGCAATTACAATCCGCTGTTTCTGAGGCGTCTGGTCTGGCGTGGTGCCCCTTCCTCAAGATCTCACCCTAGATTCCTTACACACTGGGACGTCCATAAATAAGGTTATACACACGCTCCCAGTGGAGTAGGAGCCCCTGACCTCCCCTGGGAGAGGATCGAGCGAGTGAGCGGTGATGCACAGGCTGCTTAGTCAGCAGCCTGTAGTAGGAGCGGAGTTGGAGTAGCTACTAAGGTAGAGCATGCCAGTGTCGTATCGTTCAAGTCGCAGTCGCTGCAGCCAGCAACAGAGTCAGGCCTCGAGCCAGTCTTCCTCACTCCCTCTCCATCAGACGGCTTGTTCCCACTCGCGGTATGGCGACATAGCGAGCTCAAGTCATTTTAAGGTCTCTGGAATACATACTACTACTGGACCTCAATCATACGAATCCCGTTTATCAATTCAGTCAAGGACACCTCCTCGCGAATTCGAGTTATGATCAAACTGTCTGGCGCGACCCGTCTATACTCTACACGCGACAGTGACTCGAACAAGAGCGCCCCGAACGGCTGCCTGAGACGAGCAACAAACCGTAATGCTTGTGTGGTTTGGTCAAGAGAACCTGCGCCGCGCGAGAACTTGAACTCTTGATCGAGCAAAGGGTGGATCCATGGATGGACAAGGGAGAGTCCCTCCATGTCGGTCAATTCATCTTCCGTTTTGATCTCTACATCTCCAAATGCGGGCGTCGTCGCACGATATACACGAAGGGGATTTTCTGGTTCCAAAAAGTGGACGTCTATGAGTGGAAATAGAATACATGGAAGTCTCAGTCGGCTGGCTGCAAGGGATGGTAAGGGGAGTTCGTTGATCCGGTTGTGTAGCTTTGTGGCAAGGGAGAGGTCAGCCACGGAGGAGCGCAATTTCCTAATAATGCTCTCCATCTCATCCTTCTCGATGTGTCGTGGAACGTGTGGTGGCACCAGTGAGTTATAGACGGCGAGGTCCATGGGTAGGCAGCTATTGTAGCTGCCCGCACTTCCGGTCCAAGCGAGAAGTGTGACATCTCCTGACCCGGTCAGGATGTGCTCCAGGAGACGACCCACCGCGCGATTGCCTTCTCCATATATGACCGGGATGGCCACATTGAAGATCCCGAATAATGAGTATGCGATGTCTTCTATGAGCGTCGTTTCACGCCTTGAAGCCAAATAAAGCTTCTCGCGCACCCTGTCTAGGCCCGGGCGAAGTACATCCATCTCCCCCGCAGAAACGCCCGTTGCTTGTTGCATCTCGGAGACGATGGCATGCGACAACTTGTGGTTGGACAAAGCCAAACCAAGATATGGTTTCCAGTCCTCGGTGTAGAACCGGATGATCTCTGCCGCAACGTATTCCTGGTATGTCCATGCTCGGGTATTCCAGATACTCCTCGATAAATCACCGGCGAGTTGAGACTCTGACGAAATGCCGCGCAGGTAGACAACCGTGAGCGATGAGCCACGATACCACGTGAACATAGCGACCAATGACTCTTGCAATACGACGTTATCCGACTTGTCCACACAGCAGGTGTCACTCCATGCCCATCGAATACCGAGAGATCCCACGAGCTTGCAGAATCCCCGTAGCTTGGTGTTTGCAGGAGATGCTTCTAGATCGTAGACCGAGATGTTCTTGACGTCCTGCAGAAGGGGTTCTCCATACTCTTCCCACCTGTGTGAGAGCATCACATATCGGTAGAACTCTTTCACGGCTTTCCGTATTCGTGCTTTGTCTAGCTTTGTCGTCATCGACGAGACAAGCTCACCATAGATCGGAAGTGTTTCGAATGCTTTTGCTTGTTGTTCCTTGCTATATAGACGACCAGTAGTGGTATCGATGAGGACTCGCGGGATAGGACGGATGGTTTGCCTGACAATGCTTCGAATTGTGGTTATGGTATCGATGTATCGCTCATGAATTTCTATCGTTAGTATCAGTTAGCACGTAGTGAGCTGAGATGTTAAGCAAGTTGACTGACTGCGAATGTCTACGTTAGGAGATCTCTTAAGCGTTGAGAGAATCGTGTCGAATGCTTCGGTGGCTTCCGCATAGCGTTCCGCGCCATATAATGCGGCACACCTCACCTCGTAGCCTCGATGGCATGATGGATCGAGTTTGATGGCCTGCACGGTCCGTTATGAGTGTTATATGAAACGTGAAGACACGACACATACCTCGTCGGCATCCCTTATTGCCTCCTCCCACGATCTCGTCGACGCGAGTGCTTTGCTCCGCTTGATGAGGATATCCATGCGATCCACTGGACTTAGCGACAATACTCTCAAAAAATGTTCAGCGGCTTCACTGTAGTTCTGAGAGTCCATTGCGATGTCTCCGAGCTTCTTGAGCCTCTCTGCGCAGCGTTTCTGAAAGCCTGTATAGGATGATCAGACAAATTCACCTGCATTGCTCGCGTTACCACTCACTGAGTGTCCACTGCGCTTGCTCATCTCGAAAATTCATGTCCCCTGCTAGCTCGCTCTCCATCTGACGGAAACACGTGATTGCCTCCACAACGCGACCTTGCCCCTCCAGGACGTCGCAAACTACGCGATGTATGACAAACTTCGGAAGCTTGAACTGAACAGCGAAAGAGTCGATACCCAGCTTCACACCGTCATATAAAGCATACCTTTTCAGCAGCACCCAACACTTCTCCTGCTGAGCCACGAATCAATATCGTGCTCACCCATTTCTTTAACACAGTGTTCAGAGCCGAAGGACCGAGGGACAGTGCAATGGAGTAGACTGTAATCGCTTCATGGTGTCTTTTGATGTCCAATGCCTTATCTCCGATTATTTCTAGCTTCGATACACATCGGTGTGTAAACTCTGGTGATATGAGTTGAATGCTCCCTTCTGATGGGGACGAAAATGAAACTCGCCGGTAAGCCAGTCGGCGAGTGACTTGTCGGCTCTCACCACCTCGCTTGTAGTATTTGTGATCTCGATCAGAGTGTTCGCAGCATCTGTTATGCGACCTTGAGCATACAGGTGTTCGCACTGATCCTTCTTATCATGTGCATGAAGGACTTCAGGCGGGGGCTTCTTATTGTCTGATCGAGATGGATATAAATGACGTGCGATTCGGGATTCTGATAAACGCACTTAAGCTGTCCTCGCCCTTTATGTCCCAGGCATAGTCCGCAAACGAAACTTTTGCTGGGACTCTATGGCGTGAGTTAGACGATACGTCAAGTCAGATCCGCGTTGACTCGCCTTCGTTCGCCCTCCTGGAAAGAGCATCATATCAGCAAATAGCAAATGTAGAGATTCACTAATTACCCTCGTCATCCAGCACAGGTATGCTTCAAGCTCCGTGAGCCCAAACAATACAATCACATCATAATCTAGTTGGTAGTAGACTTGGCCGCGAGCGCTCTTCTTCACCAAATCCTTCACAGCCACACTTAGATCCGCGCGGACTGTACAAAATGTGGAGAAAGCCGCTGAAATGCTCCACGTCAGAACGAGATTGAAAGAATAAAATGAAAAAGAGCTCACATGGATCTTGATCCACCCATTTGACGTCGGACAAACTGCCTCGATAGCACTCAAGTCGCACAGTCTGTATGCCAAAATCTGCTGGACTGCTTTCGATAAGCGAAAATGAATCCCGAATCTCTGTTTGCTCGCCGAGAGAAGTGCCCTTTAAGTTACAATGGCAGTCAGTTCTATGTTTGTATCCCGCAAACCGCTCGACGAGGGAAGCCTACCTTCCGAAGTTTCGTCTCAAAGTATCCTGGAACATAGCGATCACCTGACGGATCTATTTCCCACCTGTGTTTCCTACGGATGTGTTCCGTATCGTTTTCCTTGACGGGCAGCGCACATACTATGCCATATGTGGCACGTGCAACTCGCAAGGTGATCAGATGATTATCATGATCAACGTAAGATAACAATGCCCCATTAGCTACCGGTTTGTTACTAGAAATGTGTCAGCGGGATTCGTGAGCGTACTGGACAAGTACACACTTGCGATTATCTGGACGATAAGTAGTAATGTTTCTGTCCTTAAAGTACGACTGGACTCGAGACCAGACCCAGTCGTTCGTTGAGAACCCCCCAACAAGGAACGCCGCCTGGAGATGTGGATCAATGTGATGGATTGTTCAAGGTCAATGAAACCCACGGTGACAGGAGTGGTAACTGATTTCGACTGCTACTCAAATGCGCCGATGATGGCGTCGACAGAATCATTAAATAGGCCAGTGGCTTCCTCACTACAGGATAGGAAATGATAGTCAGCAGCGATGGGTTATCGTCGAACGAAATTATACCCCGATAACTTCAACTTCCCAAATGAGACGCCGTATTTTGAATTACTGTAGCGACGACCAGCCACCCTGAGGTAGGCTGGTTCGTCAGCGCTCTTGATGGCGAGCTTCGTTGTTTGGTCGAATTCGCGTGTGAACTCAGCTATATCTTCAGCGGTAGAGTGTTCCCAGCCTCTAAGTTTCCCTGTTCAAAAAAGTTCTCCGGTTTTGTACTGCACAGAAATAGCGTGAATAAGCTACCGACATTGCAACAAATACCCGGCTCGCCGGGTAACGAAGATTGAACCCTGCAGTCGACCTATAAGACGATGGTAAGGAAGAACTCAGCGGTCGGCGACAACTGCGTACACTCAGCTGGAGCAATCTCCTCGCAAGAGATCGGGTCGGGTGTCATCGAAAACGTGTTCACGTCGATGGTCGCACCGCCGGCATCGATGATGACGACGCTTTGAGGAACGGTTCTCTTCATTGTCTCCACGCTGGGAAGGTCTTGGATGCAAAAGTGAAGGCTTGCTTCGCCTTCCGTTAGCATGTGGACACGCGATTGCCCCTCAGGTGTACCAGGGATGAGGCCAGCATGCTCAATCGCCCTACGGTATAGCTGTTGCTGTAGATCCCCCCAGCAATTCGGATAAGTAAAAATGTACTCGATGGAATTCTCGATGGATGACCATGTAAAAGAGAGGTGGTGTTCCTGAATATACGTCTTGGTGCATTGAAAGAGATACGTGATAAAATCCGTAACAATGTTGATCGGTGATTTTCTAGGAGGGAGTGGGGGTAAATCGTTGTCCGGGTTAATGGACGAGGATAAATGCTTCGGGTAGAGGTGAAGCTTCCACCTTTATTTCACGAATAGTAATGAGCTATATATGAATGCTTCAACGGTCAACAACTGACCTTTCGGCCTTTGTCCATCCCGAGGTGAGAGCGCTCTCGATAACGCCTTCAGAGAGCACCTCAGCGCCAGCAGCTCTGACATCACCGTCTCTGTCATAATACAAGATAGATGGCACTTTAGCGTCACCACGGACTAGCGCCTGCGCAGGAAATCTAATGCCAGTCAAGACATGTCCATAGAAGAGTGAAGGACTTGCTTCGTGACTGCGAAAATCTCGGGAACTCGCCCTTGTTCAAGGATGGAGTAAGAGATACTGCTATACGTCGTACCAATATCGAATGCCACAACAAGTTTCGTAGGGCCATTGTACAGTTTCAGGTGTGGTGGCATGGTAGTCGCTGGTTGCAGAGGTGAAAGTTGCAAGACGCCACTGGCAACCAGAGCCTCTCTGAGTTTTATGCTGGTGGTGTGGTAACCTCATGGTATGTGACTGAGTTTTAAAATCTCACCGTAATGATGATCAGATACTATCAGGAGGCAGGAGGCAAAGGGGGGTCACAGTCCTCAACTGATCGCCGCATCTCAAGTTAGCATAACTAATGCTGTGTGTTGCATGACTTGGAGCAGCATGACAAAATGTTCCAATGTTCCAATTCCGTTTACCTCTCACTCGGTGGTCCCGTCTACGAGGAGGAAAGTTACAATAGTCACCTCGGTATTTGTTGGGTACAGGGTTGCTGTTATCTCTAATCTTTCAAATTCCCGCTTCTTTGAGTCTTTTGAGTCCAACTCCGCTCCTTCTCCATGATATCGTTTTATGTTCCTAGACCCACAGGGAGCAGGTACCAATAAATTGTGGGGTATTCGTTTGAGTAGTGTCTTGGCGGTTTCCGGATCTAGTGGAGGGTTGCGGTCGGTCGACGAGTCAGTCATGATTCGGACGTGTTGGAGGGATGTATTTCAACTATAGCGTGTCCGTACAAATGGCAAATAAAATTTAATAAATCCTGTGGGAACCCATTTGGGGTCCAGGGTTTCCCGGAGGTCTTTGCTTTACATAATTATACATGATAAACGAAGACGAAAAGCCAGAGATCTTGCGTAAGAAATAGCACCAATAGAGCTGCAAGTTCAGGATGAAGACACAGATGTGCTCCAGGGAGTTGCCAGCCTCAACTAGATTGGACTGCGTTGCATCGTGCATGGTAGCAGTGGAACGATACGAATGCATCATCAGAGTTGCAGAGCGTGTGGGAGGACGCGCAAATGACAGATGAGACAAACGTGGACGTTCTCGCGACCGACTTGATAGTTGTTGAGCTGGTTCTCGATCGCCTCGATCTGAATAGCCCTCTCCCATCACATTTGTCATCGCTTGGGGGGCCAATTTTGACAAAGCGTGGATGGGCTTGCTTGCTTGCCCACCCATGTCTGGGTCGCTGTTTTACGGGCCAGTTGAATGAAGGGCGAAGACAGATGCACTGGCAAGGATTCTTTGCTGATTCCTGGAAGGTTTGAGCAACGACCGTTCTTGAGCGCTCTTCTGAGGTTCTACCTGTCCCAGTGTCTGTTGATAGCTTGTCAGACTTCTGGCTTCAAAACAAAACGTGACAGAAGTTATACACGGTATCGATTGGGAAAGTGGTTGTGACTCGTTGAATTCAATGGGATCCTACTGATGCACGCCAGAATGGACTTTGTACCTCTGCTATGATGGTTTCGGAAATTGTACATTACATTCGGTTGGATGTGACCCACGAGAGTAGATAGCGCCGGCGGGTGATGCCACGTCAGCTGTCCTTTCGCTACCTAGCACCAGTATCAAGTAGATACCAAACTTCGAGCTAGACCTACAACACTCTTCTCACTGTGTGAATACACCAAGGTCATAGATTACAATACAATGTAATGAACAGAATGTACATGATTGTATCCTCCATAAATCGACAGCTATATACAAGATCAAAACAGCATGATAGCCAAACGTGCAAAATCAACCGAGGTATTCATGCACGTGTAACATATTGTGGCAAAGGTCGGGATTCAAATAAGATCGTTGCTGGCACTCTAAGGCACAGTCAGAAGATACGTCAAGCCAAGTCCACAGAGACCCACCGTTGATTATTTCCCTCCTGGACATAAGGTTGAGTCAGTAAACAGAAAAGGTCAGTAGGATCAACAACTTGCCCTTGTCATCCAGCTTAGGTATGCTTGAGGCTCCGTAAGCCCGAGGAATACAATCACATCATAATCTAGTTCGTAGTACACTCGGCCACCAGCATTCTTCTTAATCAGATCTTTTGCAGCCTCGTTTAGATCCGCACGGATAACACAAAATGTGGAGAAAGCCGCTGAAATGCCCCACGTCAGAACGACATTGAAAGAGATGAAATGAAAAGAGCTCGCATGGATCTTGATCCACCCATTTAACGTCGGACAAACTGCCTCGATAGCACATAAGGCGCACGGTCTGTATGCCAAAATTTGCTGGACTGCTTTCGGCAAGCGAAAAACAATCCCGAATCTCTGTTTTCTCGCCAAGAGAAGTGCCCTTACAATGGCAGTCAGTTCTATGTATGTATCCCACAAACCGCTCAACGAAGGAAGCCTACCTTCCGAAGTTTCGTCTCAAAGTATCCTGGAACGTACCGACCACCTGACGGATCTATTTCCCACCGATCCTTCCTTCGGGTGTGTTCCGTATCGTGTTCCTTGACGGGCACCGAACATACTATACCATATGTAGCACGTGCAACTCGCGAAGCAACCAGATGATCATCACGATTAATATAAGACAACACCGCTCCGTAATTAGCGACCGGTTTGTTGCTAGGACACGTCAGCAGGATTTGCGAGCGTACTGGACAAGTACATACATATGATTATCTGGACGATAAATAGTAATGTTCCTGTCATTAAAGTATGAGTGGAGTCGAGACCAGAGCCAGTTGTTCGTTGAGAACCCCCCAACAAGAAATGCCGTCTGCAGATGTGGATCAATATGACGGATTATTCCGGGTCAGTAGAACCCACGGTAATGGGCGTGGTGGCAGATTTCAGCTGTTGCTCAAATGCACCAATGATAGCGTCGATAGAATCACTGAACAGGCCAGTGGCTTCCTCACTACAGGACAGGAAATCGAACAGTCAGCAGCGAAGGCTTATCGTCGAACGAAATCATACCCCGATAACTTCAACTTCCCAGATGAGATGCCGTATTTCGAATTATTGTAGCGACGACTGGCAACCCTGATGTAAGCTGGCTCCTGATCGCTCCTGATGTCGAGTTTTGTCGTCTGGTCGAATTCGCGCGTGAACTCAGCTATATCTTCGACGGTAGAGTCCTCCCACTGGCAGCCTTCAAGTTTTCCTGTTTTTAGAAAATTTCAGGTTGGACACTGGCAGGGAAGTAGGCTGATCAAGCCACCAACTTTGCAACAGAGCCCTAGCCCGGCAAGTAACGAAGCATGAGCCCTGCAGTCGACCTAAGAGAAGATAAGGATGAATCACTCGAACTGCGGTGCTCTGCG
>JBBPRA010000822.1:0-12747 GCA_038092775.1 Boletus rubescentipes
TGTCGGATGAATTGGAGGAGTCGCAGGCGTTGACAACGGACACGTATCGTGTCAAGGAGATGGCATATTTGTTAAGTCTGATGTTGCCGAATGAGTTTTGAAGAGATTTGCATGCTAGGGTACTGTAGCATGCTGCGGAATGATGGAAATCGTGGCGATTTGGAGTGCCCAAAATGTCAGGGTTCGTGACTGGGACACCTCAAGTTCGGGATCCGAGTCTGAGTTGGTTATTCAATCACTCATTGAAAGCGGGTTCAATGTGTGTCAGTGGCACAACTTCTTTTTCCGAAGTCACGGTCATTTGTCAGTTTGATAAAACGGCATATCCATTGTCTCATATCGACCATCTATTTAACATAGTATTTGGCACTACGAGCTCGATTGAAGCAAAATTTAAATTGAGTGAGATCTTAGGGTCCCCAACTCCCACGAAGTGGGGGAGGGTTTTTGCCAGCAGGAAACGTACCAGTCTCTGTCAAACGACCTGCAGGAACTTTTTCGCAAATGAAGAAAGTTTTATTTGTTTGTATTGTATATTTATTTATTTGTTGCTCATTGTTCATGCGCTAATTCTGGCGGACTTGTTGCACTGCGAAAGCGTTTCAACAAAGAAAGACTGCACCCGTGAAATGGAATCGATTCTGCATTACCGTCCCTCATACGGTGCGAATGGGAGAATGATAGGAGCGTAAAGATCAAACTGAACCTACGATACAGATGAGCGAGATGAGCGTGCAGGACGTACCGGCGACTCTGGTGGCAACAGCAAGTGGGTGCATTGCACTCGATGCGTCCAGTTGAAGGTGGTAGGGGACTTACTAAGTAAGGTTGCATGGGGATGGGCGCTTTGATGCAACATTTGGGTGCAATGCTGAAAGGAACGAGATGGCGATGCGTCGATGCATGATGCAGCATGTGTAGTTCACTTACCTCAGACTGACCCATGCCCGTGCCTGTAACGGGTTGGTGCCCACGCTAAGGGTATGGGTCAATAAAGGTAGACCCGCGGGTATCAGTTAGGAGAGGGAGAGAGCCGGGGCCGTCTGAGGGTGCATGGCTGCGACCGTTCGCATGCACGAACGTATTGTCAGTGTTTGTGTCCACGTTTGTAGGCGAACGAAAGGGGGTGGGGAGTTGATATCAGTGAAGGCAAGAGGGATGGTGCACATATCCCCGTCGTCATTGCATTGCGTCGTTATGCCCTCGTTCAAGATATTGCCATGTCAGCAGGGGGCGAGGGTGTGCCCACTGGCATCGCGTTGTCATCACGTTGTTGCTGTGCCATCAGTGAGGGAAAGGAAGAGGGGGCGAGAGCGAGGGTGAGGGCATACAATGAGCGCCACAGCACGTCGTCGTTGTGTGTGGAGGGAGGGTATGCGAGGGGTGAGGGCGAGCCTGAGGAATGAGTAGCTTGGCAGTGTCGTCGTCGCGCGTGAGGGAGGGTAGGCGAGGACAAGGCAGGCGCGAGTGCCATCATTGTCGCGTTGGACGAGTCATCATCATCGCATGTAAGGAAGGGAGGGCGAGGCGCCGTTGTGTGCAGGGGGAGGTGGGCGAGGTGGATGAGGATGAGTGTGGCCGGTGTAGGCTCGTCCTCGCCAATGACTCGGAGGGTGGGCGGGAGAGGCACGATACCCATCATGTGACCCATGCGGTTTACCTGGACCTGTGGTATATGTCAGACATGGACGAGGAGACATCTCTGTTTTCAGACATTGGAGAGCTCTTGTGCAAATGTGGTTGGAGTTGGAGCTTCTGATTCTCCCTAGAATTTTGTTTCGTGGCTGTCAACCTCATTGCAATCTCATCATCGTTACTGTGCTGAATGTGATCTCGAGTTCATTGGTTGCGTATATATCGTTATTTAATTCGTTTCGCTCCCCGTAACTGGGAGTCGGGGACTGGCGCGAATAGCGCCGCTACCGATGTGTTAGTATGTGATATTATATGATATTCATACCTGAATTCATTGTCTCTTAGACTCCGCTAGTGGGCGATACGTTGATCTGTTATTACATGAGTGTCGCTCTTATGTTATCGGGGCTTGTACAAGTTATTGCGTGCGCCTAGAGACGAATCACAAAACTTCCTTGTGCATGATGCAATATCACGGTGCTTGCAGCATGATGGACCTCGAGCTCTGAATCAAACAACAACGAACCATTGGCGCGGAGTTTGAACTCCAGCCGTTAGACGGGCAAGAACTTACCACCACACGATGTTTGATCTCCCTAAGAAAGCCCACCAGAGTAAGCATTCAACCCGTTCTATCCGTAACATACTTACAAATGAACTAGCCCTCGTAAACGGTGGTGTGAAAAGTGATTTCGCCACAAAGTAGTGGAAGAATTTGGGCACTCTCCCAATGAGATTATCCAGAATCCGACCAAGATCCTCGAGGAATACTGGTATAACAATGTGAACGTATATTTCTTGGATCATGCCGTCACTGCGAATGGTCTGTATAGCGTCTCTCTCTATACCTTTACGTGTGGATGAGTCGATTCTGATGCTGAGGCAGTTACTGAGCTCAGAAAGGGCCTTACAGCCCTGGAGCTCCAGATGTCTGTCATCGACAAAGCTTGCTCAGCCGCGCCTCGTCCAGAGTTGTTGGGCCACAGGGATATCTTCATCTGGGGTGTAATTATCGTTCAAGGACACCTCTCTGTGAGTGGCCTTGTGTTGAGCATTTTTTCCATTCCCTGACAAGAATTTCGCAGTGAGAGATTCAGAGATTCACGAGTCTGTTCGTAGGATTAAGCCGCTAGTACCCCTTTCCGTTTATCCCTCATCAGAATACAACGGTGGGACCGTGACTCTTTGGTCTTTATCTTCACTATCTCAACGCTCTCAAACTTCAGCGCAGAGACCCCCACCCAGTAAGAATTGCATACTGCCAAACGTGACTCGCTAGGGGCTCATAAACACTACCTCCACTCAGATGGCTCAAGTTTCAAGTTGTTCTTGTCTGGATTATACTCTCACGACATGCGAGTACGTTACTCCTACCCATCGAAGATGTTTTAGACGAAATCGGATGCAACATCTATATCATTGGATTACGAATCCAAAGACACTCGCACCCAAAAACTACACACAGTTTGTTGTCTATGCAAAATCGTCCATTTTTTGTGTGGTTTGTTGCAGCTGGCCCTCTCCGAACACCATGTCGCCGATTTCTTCCCCAAACCCACTCATATGCACCCTATTTTCGTATTTCCTCACGTTGATGACTAGTCGAGGGGCAAAACAAAATGGAAGGAAGTTCTGCAGTGCCAGCGATATAGGTATGTAGATAGGCTGTATTGTCGGTTTGATGTGAGCTTCGATATTGAAACTTTTAGTCGTTACTCACTGGTACAGAAGCTTCTGCATTTACAATATCTAGGGTGGTAGCCACGACAATGCTGACACCATGTCAATAGAATCATCCAGCGACCGATTGGCAAGGAAAACGTACATTGCGAAATAGACCGTGTTGTCCCGAACTAAGATTTGCACAAGATCGCCCACCTTCCATGTATTGGATTCTCGAGAACGCCAAAAACCCCAAACATCGGCGACAAAATAACTGAACGCGAGACTAAACAGCAGGACCTCAAAGGCCAGTGTGGGGAATTGCGTGGATACTATGAGGGACGTCCCTGACTCGGACATCATCGTGCCGCACACACGGATGCCTGAAAAATCGTATTCGTTGGCTAGATTGAAAGCCTGTTGTGAGCGACTGGTGGGTTTCTGCAAGTGTTACTTACTAGCAGCATCACTATCCGGTCCCACAGCCAGTAACAATAAGGTGATGCATGATGCATGCTTTGCGATAAAGGCAGTTACCATGATTACCCGGACCCATTTGGGCGAGCTCAAAGAGCCATTCGGACGCTGGCTCAAAGCGTGTATCCTTTTCATCATAATTACTGTGAACACCGGCGTAAACGATAGCGTCAACAGAGAACAAAGGTTGAATGACGTACTATCCATTGCGATACGAAAGACGTACGGACCCCACATACGGATTTGGTACCACGCGCGGCCTGATAATTAAGGACTATTTGTCACTCTTACTGAAGTACGGAGAACCAAAGTAGCCAACCCACATCTAGAATCGAAAAAAGTGTCAAGTAGTCAGATCATTCTTCCGGTGTACAAGAGAGTTTCCTACTCCTGCAAGTCAGATTCAATTAGGTGTGTCAGGATTGTATAGATGTGAAACAACTAACGTCCGAAGTCCAAATCACATTACCCACATCTATGCTTGTCAGTACTTCAGACAAATGGATGACGCGGAATCCCTTACAAAAAACGTTATCCCTGAAATCTAGTTAACTCAACAAAGTCCCTCGCGAGCATGGCGGACATACAATATCAGGAGAAAGCTTAGGTATCGCACGATCGCGTAGAGCAACGTGACCAGACTCCATTCTCTAGCCTTCGTAAAGTCGGTCAAACGAAGGAGAATGCGAGAACGTTTACTCACCCAGATGAGATCAACCTAATAAATGCATTAGTATTTTGTCGATGTCCGGGAAAAGCTAAATCCCACCTCACTCCCGAATGCGAGCACTAGGGATACACAGCCACCGTTCAGGTAAAAACATAGCAGGTGATATCTTAAACGTACGATGGTCATATAGTAGTGCGGCAGCACCTGCAACTGAGGCGATAGATTGAGCGTTTCCGATGATCAGCTATAAGGAATAACCAACTTTGGCAGAAAGCAATCTGTTGGAGGTACAAAACAGTGCTGGAACTCATCCTGGGGGTGCTGGTCTGAAAATACGGGGGCTAATCATCTGATTTTAAAGCTTCTTCTGTTTATCGAGACCAGTGAACCTTTCAAGGGGGCACTCACCAGATTCGTTATGCACCGCAGAAAAGGCACGTCACAACGTGCTACACCGAGATTGCCAGGGACTGGTGACTGCTCGAACATGGGGAAAGTCTACTCTGTCGGCCGAGATAACGTTGCTCCAACATCTGCCGACCCTTTCCTGCCCCTCGTTTTCTTGCTGGCCCTGTCGCGACGCGCGAGCCGCTCAGCGCCACCAAGCACTGCAAGGATGGAGCAGCAAGTAAAACAACATTGTCAGTTGCCTGTCTGTCAGTACTGTTTAAACAAAGGCATAGCGATCTTGTACATCATTAATGATCCCTCGATACTCTTCCTGGTTAAACACGGAATAAGACGTAGAGCAGCCGCCAGCGAGAAGATAGCTTGGGATCGTTGCCCACCTGGGGCAGTGTTTGGCGCTGGGCGCTCCACGTTCAACTTTCATCGGATAGATCCATAATGAAGGGGAACGTGTGAAGGCGGTTATGGAATGGAAATTAGTCCACGTTCCGTCGCAAAGAAGCTGTTCAGCATCGTGACGGATGGCAGATCCGGTGACCTTTGGTCTTTGGTTGTGTCCATGACCCGTGAAATATGTCGGTATACTGGCGTAATGATCATTGCGAGATGAATGGGCCCTATGAGTTCGGGATATCCACCGACCGCTGAGCCTCGTGCGACTTCGGGTAAAATTGCACTCTTGTAGGAGCAACCAGCTAGATGCGAATGGGACTGACAGTGCTGACTGCCAAGAGCGCCATCATGCGCAGGTTATGGTGCACAGTGCACACTACGTTCTAAGGGGATCTTCATTCATGATTTTGAGCAGCCGAACGTTGCGGTGCCAGTGCACGTCACTTCGAAAGACGCAGCGGGTCGAGTGACTCTGGTTTGCGTGCCACCAAGTTGGTAAGTGCAGGAGAGGACGTAGCGAGCAGTAGGACAGTATGCTGGCCCAGTATAGGGCCAGGGATAATAGTAACTTCAAGCAAGCAACCACGACCAACAGGTAGTGAGATTGTAGCGCTAGCCTAGTGTGCCCTAAGACTTGTCGGACTTTGAATTGTACTTACATAAGTGGACTTACCTGCTCGGGAAGGTCATTCAAGTTCCCATTACTAGCTCGGAATCAATGTAGACTTCGCTAGCCTCCGGGGAATGGCGCGCCAAACAACTAGAACATGTCTCGGAGTCAGATAAGGTCGTCCAAATTGATTGGATGATGCAGCATAGAACGTGACCGCAAGTTCCGGGCGCCCATGAACGGACTCAGAACTTGAACTGTTCTGCTGGGCTCTGGCAGCCGGGTTCTGCGCTTCGCATATATGGCATCTTCGAACGGTAGTATTCCAATTCCTCTGACGGAGTAAGACAACGGCACAGTGAAATCCTTTCCACCAGACCAAAGCAGAGCCGGAACGAGCATGGTCACTTTGCAGTGGTCGGCTTGTCGAGTCAAGTCAGTATTGGCATTGTCCGGCTCGGAAACGGTAAGGCGCTTCGAGGAGTGATATTTGCAAACCTGATGACGGTTCCAGTAACCATACCACGCACAAGGTCACGATTCTCATTCCAGAACGTCGTGTCAGCTGATGAGAAACGAGTAAAATGGGGACCTGGGTGTGCTTGGGCAAATAATCGCAGCTCCCTGAACGATGGGGCTAGATAACGAGGTCCGGCCGTCCATCGTATAAGTATCGACGTGTACGCCTAACCTTTTCTTTCTCTCCAAGGATATCTCCCCTCGTCATCCTTCCAGTCTAAACCCACAGTTGCCTCGTACCAATATGCCTCCGATCCTTCCATCTGGAAGATATATCATCAGCATCGCGACGGATACTGAGACGTATTACGTCGGACCTCTCCAAGATGAGCCCGACACGATCGGAATCCTTCCTGGGGACGTCGATCCCCCGCCGATTGTGCGATCCCTTTGTTGCACCCATCTCCACACTGACGGTTGCTGTCTGTCGTAGACTACTCTTGACAATGTCGATGATGTTGATGAATACAACATCTCGATCAACGGGAAATCAGTTGACAAAAAGGAGGACGGCGAGCTTTGTCTTAAACGACCCGATCTCAGTGTCAAGAAGTGGCTGATCGTTCGGTCAGGCGATGATAAATACATGTCAGTCTTGTCAGATTGGAGGAGACAAAATGTTCCTAACAGTACATAGGATCAAAGGGGGAAAAGATACTTGCTGGTCTGCTAAGTCATTCCCGCCACAGAATATGGTTAGCATGATCGATACATGGAAAATGTGAACGTGATCCCTGATAACTTTGTACTATAGCCTGATTTTCGCCTCATGAATGTTCGCGCATGTGGGATATGTCCCAGAGACTGCAAGTGTAAAGACGGGATCCCGTGTGCTAAGAATGCGGATGGTTGCACGGGTTGCAATCCGACTGTGGGAGGACTAGCACTGCTGAGCGGCTGTAGTGGATGCCCTTCACCTTGTCTGCCAATAACGTTGCGGATCATTCGCTGACCGAGTAGCACGCTGGCTTTCCTAGGACTCGTAGCTAGTACATATACCGTCTGCAATATTGAATGGTACTATGCTATCTTTTGGTGTCACGATTACGCGCGCGGCGATTGGGCCGTTACAAATGCATGTGGTACAAATTATTCTCTAGCTGCGGCCGTTTGACTCATTTCATGGCTCATCAGAGATACGCTTTTCTTTCGTGCCTCTCAACCCACAAACATGCGCTGGCTCAGTGTATCACCTTGCGTCGTGAGCATCGCGAGTCTCTTCTGCCTGGAAATGAAGGGCTTTTCCGTACAACTGGACTAGCCGAGTTTCGGGTGATGTCATTGATAATGTTGATTTGTCAACTTGAAAGATGGGGCCTGAAGGCTTAGGAGAGCGTCTTCTAAGGGGTTGCCTACGGGAGACTAAAGATGTGAATCGGCTCACGGTGACAGGACAGATGATAATGATGCTCGTACTTTACATGAAACACACCTACAGTAGACGGTATAACGACAGATCAATTCATCGCAACTTTGCGAGACCGACCTTATTGAGGAATGCGAGGCGAGGCAAAAGCTGAACAGTTTAGAAACACGTTACGCTTTTTTAGAGATTGAACGGGACATCGGGAACTATACGTGATGCAATTAGTGGCCACAGAGTGAAGAATGGGGCATAGCGTTAAACAGTGGTACTATTACTATTGTAAGTCGTTCGCTACTTGCGGCGCAGGAACAAGAAACTAATGCGAGTTCGAGAGGAAGGGCACCAGTCAAGTTGAAAATACTTATCTTAGAATTTAAAACTCTCAAGTTTTTTTTCTTAGTCCTATTTACACCTGTTCGGATGATGGACTGACATCGTCGCAGCAAAAAACACACAATACAGGGGAGGTAGTTGTCCACGAGCGGTTCAACGTGGTGGGAGAAGAATAATATACATGCTCGTCGAGAAACTTCGGGCTGCCTCCTTTTTTCTCTTTCATTCTTCCAAAATTTACAACTTGATATCGAGGTTGATGTGCACAGCCTTGACAGCGGTGTAGCTAGTGAGGCATCCTCAGTCCACCAACACACTCGCAAGAAGAGAAAATGACCCACTTGTGCAAGGCATACTCGCCCAACTCCCTTCCAATACCGCTCTGCTTGAACCCACCAAATGGCACGCTCGAATTCAACTGGTTCACACAGTTGACCCACGCCGTGCCTGCCTTGAGTCGGTGCGCAGTCTTGATTGCCCGGTTCAAGTTTTGCGTAAACACAGCTGCAGCAAGACCGTACACGGTCTCGTTGGCCTGTCGGATTACGTCTTCCTCGTCCTTGAATTTGATAACAACACCGACGGGACCGAAGATTTCTTCTTGGACAATCTTCATGTCGGGGGACGTGTTCGTGAAGATGGTGGGTCGGATAAAGTAACCTTCGGTGCCTTGGCGTTCACCGCCAACCTCGACTTTGGCACCAGCGTCCTTTCCGGATTGGATGTAACCCATGATACGCTACAGAATTTATGGGTGAGATACAGGGAATGATACGCGAGGTGCAGCGAGGTCACTGACGTTGAATTGAATCTCGGAGACTTGAGGACCCTGGAAGGTCTCGGGGTGGAAGGGGTCCCCGACCTTGAGTGACCGAGCCTTCTCAGTAAAACGCTTGAGGAATTCATCGTAAATGCCCTCCTGAACAAAGATACGCGATCCAGCACAGCACGTCTGACCATGGTTCCAGCTACGGATGACGTCAATTCTCGACTTCGCTCAAACAAGGGACTCCCAAACGGACAAGATACCAAATGCCGCCCAGTTCACGGCCTGGTCCAAATCCGCATCTTCAAAGATGATGTTCGGGCTCTTTCCACCCAATTCCAAGGTCACGTTCTTCAGATTGCTCTTGGAGGATGCTTCCAAGATCTTGCGACCGACGAGCGTCGAACCAGTGAAGGCGACTTTTTCAATCTTCATGTGATGACTGATGGCATTTCCGACAGTGTTCCCGTATCCGGTGAGAATGTTGACGACACCAGGCGGGAAACCAGCCTCGTTGATGAGGTGGGCTACGCGGATTGCAGTCAAGGGAGTGAACTCAGAGGGCTTGAGAACAATCGTGTTTCCCGTTGCCAGGGCGGGACCGAGTTTCCAGGCCAACATGAGCACTGCACGAGACGAATGTCAATTCATGAGGTGCGGACAGAGTAATTTACCAATCTCACAAGGGAAGTTCCATGGAATGATTTGACCAACGACACCGATAGGCTCGTGGCGGGTATACGTGAGTTTGGCTTCGGTTGTCTGTAAGGGTTCAATGAGGACGCCTTCTGTAGGAGCCGCTAGAAACGTACCTCTTGCACCTGGCCGCTGATCTTGTCTGCCCAGCCAGCGTAGTAGCGTATACAGTCGATAGAACCAGCAACATCGGCATTCTTGGCCCAGTTGAATGTTTTGCCTAGTACAGAAGGTCGTCTGATTAGTACCCTGGCATTGATGTATATTCGTACAGAGCGACCGTACCGTTGTCGAGCGCCTCGAGAGCGGCAAGCTCATCTGCGTGCTCCTCCAACAACTTGGCGAGCTTACCGAGGAGGATGCTGCGTGTCGTACCCGTGGCATTCAAACCCCAGACGGTATCAAACGCCTTTTGTGCGGCATCAACGGCAGTGTCGACGTCCTTGGGGGTGGCTTCGGAAATCTTAGTGATGATCTTTCCATTCGCTGATGAACATGGTTGATCAGAGGGGAACTCTGGACAACAGCGTCATACTTACTTGGGTTGATAACGCTACAGGGATGCGGAGATTGTCGAAAGTCAGCATCTAAAATACTCGAGATCTCAGTGGATCTTACTCGATGGTCGTACGATCGGCGCCGTCAACGAACTGGCCATTGATGAAGATACCGGTTTCAAAGGAGACCTTGCCCTTGTAGGCGAGGGTGTCGAACTCGTGGGTGAAGGCAGAGGGCATAGTGGATGTCGATGGGGAAAGGAGACGAGGGGAGTGGAGATTATATATATGATCGGAGAGACCAAGACGAACGGAGTAATTCGGTTGATCAGGTGGTCACCAATCATGTGGTGTAGGATCTCGATTTATTTGCAAGTTATAATTATGACCGGTTTCTGAAACATGGGATCATCATCTTCTCTCATTCACATTTTTGCACGCCATATTTGATTCCGTGCGCCCAACTCCAATCCGATAGCACCTTGTCCGCCTTTAGCCCCTATCAATCACTCCTAATGTGCGCTAAGCGAATAACGACAGGAACGCACATTCGTTTCAGGTCTCGATCGCCCTTCAGTCACGTTGTCTCTGCACCGTCCAAATACCTGCTAGCACAAGAGTGTCCTCTCACTTGAGAGCTGGTGCACATGGCTCGGCCCATCTAGGTCGCGGAGGACAATGGTAGGGGTGTCGACACGGATCAGACTCCGCAGTCTGTGTTCCCACGTTCGTTGTCATGCCGTATGTACGAAGACTTCGCTTCAGTGCATGAGAATCTCCACAGGACAAGAGACGCACATATGAACCATCTTCCTTCTTCTCCTGCTGGAGCCCAAGATCATGATGACTCACTAAACGGTACCACGCGAGAGTCAGCCAATGGCGACCAGGCAAGCATACCGCATCATCTCCGTGTTACCATTTTTTTTTTGATAGATTGACGAAGACTACCGCTGCTTCTTTAATTGCTGAGACCTGGGACGTAGTGCGGGGTGGAGTGTGAGTACCCACTAGTATTAGGTGCAGCTGGTGATAAATTTTTTACTTACGTTTCTCCTGGCCCCATGTGGAAGCGAGAAAAGTCATTTAAGTTGGGAAAGCATCTTTAGCCAATGGTCGAAGGGCGAATGTTATCTATTCGAATAAGATCCGTGCTACCTATCGGCGGCAGAGGGTATCAGATCAGACTGGGGAATGAAAGGCAGTGCGGCGTAGCATGGCCGCATCTTCGAAAACGCCCAAATCGGACTTGAAACTGGAATGGCGTCGAGAAGAGTTATATATGATCTTTAACCCCGATGTGAGAGATGTCATCTGTCCGAATAAGGTCTGTGATACAATTCAGCGGTGGAAGGATCAGAATTGCTCTATAGTAATTTACCAGACAATGGCAGGCACCCAATGCGGCGTAGCGCCAAGGTTACATTCAATGCATACGCTGGACAACGTCGAAGGCGGCCGAAACAGCTTGGAAGCTGGAACAAAGCTGGCAACTAGTGGACTACGTCAAATTGGAGGGGGAGAAAAAAAGGCGGGGCCTTGCTGGGAATCGAACCCAGGCCACTTGCAGTCGCGACGTCGCCCAAAGCAAGTATCGTACCTCTAGACTACAAGGCCGACTACTTCACTTCGTGGTGGCGACATCTATGAGTTGCGAGGTCTAGAGCGAAACCTTTGCTTGGCTGTGGCTCCTTGATTTGACCCTCGACTTCCATCCATCGTGGAGCGAATTTAACTTTGAAGTGTCCGTGCCAGGCACGATCACCCTTCTACAGTTACTTGAGTACCTCGGCCGCGTTCTTGTAAACGACACAAGTCTCCAATACACTGCGCCTATATTCAATCAATACCATACTATAACACGCGTACATACATCACCCCGCCAACACACACTCCTCGTTTTCCCACTCAATTTCCTGCCTCAACGCGGCCCTCAACACCAACTCTGGTGAATATACCTTGAAACCCTCTTCTACCAATGGTCGCCACATCCCCTTATCTTCTGGACACGATACCACGTATCGATTCGCCTTGCCTCTGAGAATACGCACGGTGGGTGTCGTGGAGAGTTGAGCTTGACCGCCTCCGGCAGAGATGACGTTTTTGAGCAGCTTGACGTCGACGGAGACTTTGGGCGTCACGTAAAACGTCATTTCCTTGAACAAGTTTGAACCCCCTCCGGGTCCCTTTGCGCGCGTCATTGCGTCCACGAACTTGAACGCCCATTTTTGCTCCGCGGTCGCGTCAGACAAGAAGTAATCGTTTTCGGCTAGAAGGAGTAAGCGATAAGAGAACGTACTTAGACTAAGCTTTGGGACGCACGAAGGAGCTTGCCAGCCTTGGCGCTTGCGTTTGCCCATTCTTCGGTTAAAATGTACGGTGAGACAGACATAGCACAGAGGAATTTTTCCGTCCGAATGATACCCTTGGCGATGAGATGCGTACAGTCCGTCGGTCTCGTCGTCATCTGTACGCCGAGTTTTGTAAGGCGCTGTGTGATGGGTCGTTCGATGTTAGCGTTTGCCCCTTATGCGTTGGAGAGGATAAGACGGACCTTGATAACGTCGTCCAACAGGCTCACGCTAGTCGTCATCAATCGGACGGCAGCCAACGCCTTCCCCCGCCCACGACCACCCTTCTTTTCCTGAGATCCACTCGGTTTGTTCTTTGTCGGGGGATTGTCCATGTCGTCATCATCGTCATCGGAGCCCACCG
>JBBPRA010000823.1:0-12695 GCA_038092775.1 Boletus rubescentipes
TGGTCGCCATGAAGCATTCCTGCCTCATCAATGGCTACGACACGCTGAACTTGACTAAACTGGACGTTTTGGAAACGCTTCCCGAGATCAAGGTTGCCGTCAAGTATATCATCGACGGCAAGAAGCTTTCCCATTTCCCTGGTACGTGTCAGACGTTATTGGTGAAATGCATCTAAACTTGGCTGGTAGCCGATCTGGAGTTACTATCAAGGGTGGAAGTGGAGTATGAGACCCTTCCTGGCTGGCAGACGCCCATCACGTCTGCGACCAGCTATGAGGATCTCCCAAAAAATTGCAAGAAGTATATAGAATTTATCGAGAATTTCCTTGATACTCCGATAGAGTGGATTGGTGTTGGCCCGGGGAGAGAGAGCATGCTTGGAAGAGGTCGTATCTTTAATTAATTATTTAGGTTGTATGTCTCTCACGCCACATGTAGAGAAGTGTGACTGTGTTTGTTCACACCCTTGGTCACTCTCTGTCACGACCTCCGTCACTCCCCCGCCGCCGTAACAACCCCGTCACACCTCCGTCTTCTGAACAAAGAATTCTGAGCGAGGTTGGATATGAATGGGATGGATCCGGTTGTCCACCACAACCCTTCGCAAAGCACTTTGTCGCCGGTCTCGTCCACCCGCAGACGAGGCTCAAGAGAGAATGAAACACCTGCTCAAAGACAAAAAAGGGAGAAAGCTGCAGAAAGGCAACGAAGAAAGCGAGAGCGTGACCGTCATGTCAATAACTTGAATGCTGCAATGTCCTACCCACAGCCGACCGAACCCCCACCTCCCCCACAACCACAGCCACCACAGCCGCCCCCTCAAGCCTTTACAGGTCAAGAGCTCTCCCCAGAGGAGCTGGCGCGCAGGGAACGCGTCCGGGCCGCCGCACGAGAACGACAAAGAAAACACCGCAACCTCGTGAAACAGCGCAAAATGAGGGAGCTCGGTCTAGACATGACAAGCGATATGATACCTGGCATCGAGGAGGTTCAGTTTCGCGTGAACGGGCAGAACGAGTACCTACCACACGAGCTGGGCCACCCGTTGAATCCACAGGACCCGTCGTTCCCTCAGCCGTTGACGGGTGGACAGAGTTTCGCGTCTTCGCTGATGATGTCATTTTCGTGCACGCAGATGCTCAAGCAGCAGTTGCTCAGAATGTTGTCTCTCACGAGCGAGGATCTCGCTGCGTTGGAACGCATCATTGCAGATGCGTTCGACCAGTGGGATCATCAGGTACGTTGTTCGCCGTCGGAGGGTGACATGGACTCAATGCCACGTTTCGCAGCGGCGTATGCATTTTGCACAACAAGCTGCGGCAAAAGCGGCGGATGGGTCAATGGCCGGTCCGTCTGCACCCCCTTTCCCAGATATGAATGACCCCTCGGCCAACGGTTTTGGTGAACAACCGCCTCCCCATGCCGATGACTTTCGCGCACGTTTTCATCGTTCGCTCGTCGCGCCCTCCCCCTTTCGGAATTTCAACCCTGCGGAATCAACGACTGCGACGTCTACGCCCACGTCCACACCGGGCTCTGGTCCGCCATCCGATCCGATTGATCCGCATTTGAGCGGAGTAGTGATTGCGGCCGGAGATGGACGACAAAAGGCGACCGTGGACGCTGACACGGAAAGCGTCGTTGAATGCCTCGAGCGACCGTAAATTGCCCTGCCAGCCCCGTTTCCCACTCCTACTTCACTTGTCCATCCTTTGTCTTCCATTCCCCCATTGACAACGTCACAACACACGTGTAACTTAATTCTTTCCCGATCCATCACGCGTTTCCACTGGTTTCTTTTCGCTTTTTGCACAAGACGCTTGCATTGGTTCATAATGTTTGGGACTTACGATGTGCATACATTTACTTGGTCGCAGGTCGTGCTGTATTATTGCCGTCGTCGTGAAGTAAATATTGACGTGTACCCTCTCAAGCCATGAAGCTGCGTGTTGTGGCCCTTAATTTCGTCTGATTGACAGCAGAAACACAAGGCAGATCTGAGAAGCTTCACCAGGGGAAGATGCATCGATTTCAAGCGGAGTTGGAATATCTTGCCCACAATCATAGGCGGTGTCGCCAAAGTCGACATCAACTCGTTCCAAGTTTTCTTTCAACCCTGTGCATGTTTCTTGACGACCATGGCTCTTAGTTTTATTGGGTAGATTCTCTTTTTCTTTCTTTACTGCGTGTCTTGTCGCTGACGACGTGTACAGAAAACCCATATCCCTCATCTCCCATTCCGATGTTCGATACCGGGGCATTCTCGCTGGTATTGATCCAGCTGCCTCGACGATCCAGCTTTCGAATGGTACGCGTATGCCCGCCCTTTGTTACCATATCTCTCTGACTCTTGTGCCACCTGTAGTATACTCTATGGGGACAGAGTCGCGAAAGTGAGTCCCATTCTCTCGTTGCGCGTCAAAAAAGAGATGAACCATTACGGATATAAAAACGAGCCTATGCTCGTACATCCGAGAGCGCATTTATTCGTGTGGATTATTCCGTTGCCTTCCTGCTGACACGCTTTCCCTGTCCATATACGCCGCATACAGTACTGATTACGTGTGACAGACCTCCTGCCGAGTTTATTCCCCCAGTTCAAGAACCCTACCAATACATCATCTTTCGCGCTTCTGAAGTCAAAGATCTAGCTGTCGACGAACCTACGCCGCGTCGTAGTGTCCACGACGATCCCGCCGTGCTAGGGGTACGTGTCTCGTCATCTTTTGTCTTTCACTGGTATTGTGCCACTCCTTGTGTGATGAATCATTACGGATGTAAAAGAGTCAAACGACTCGCGTATCCGAGAGCGCATAAAACTCGTGTGGATACTTCCGTTGCCTTCCTTCTGACATGTTCATTCCGACTTCCTGACAGTTTTACTGATGTACGACGTTAGGCATCTGCACCTGGGATGGCACCACCCCAGTATCCGCCGTATGCTTCTCCATATCAGCAACAGGCGGTCCCTCAGCCGCCACCACCTCAACAACAACAACCTGTGCCGTACCCGCAGCCACACATCGTCCCAGAGGTACCCCAAGCACCGCAAGCTGCGGTTGTTCCTCCGACTGACGTCCCGAGCACAAGTGCTAATGGACGCCGCCCTACCAACTCGGTACAAACGGCTGCTGCATCCCTCGAGTCCGTTGAGCGTGCGATCGGGGACTTGCGTGCGACCAACGGACCCGTTGGTAGAGGGGGTCGTCGTGGTCATCACGGCCATGGACCAACCGTCAAGGGAAGCGAATTCAAGGTCCCGGCGACGGACTTTGATTTCGCGAGTTCTAATGCTCGTTTCGACAAGTCTGCCATCGCACCCAAGAAAGGTAAGGAGGGCAAGGAGGGCAAGGAGGGCAAGGACGCCTCGGAAGGCGAAGGTGTGTCCTCCGAGGGAGGGGCAGATACACCGAGCAAGGAGGAAGATGACAAGGAACGGGCGTATAACCCACAAAAATCCTTTTTCGATTCGTTGTCGTCGTCGACGCAGTCTGTGCCGCCGCCTTCGAGGGGAGGGGCTGGCAGACGCGGTGGAGGAGGACGGAATCGTAGAGAGGAGGAACGGGAGAAGAATGTGGCAACTTTTGGAGAGGCTGGAGGTATCGGGTTGATGGGTCCGGGTGCGTATGTGGGTGGATGGGGAGGCTATGGTCGGAGGGGGGGTGGACGACCACGTCGGGGCGTGCCTGCGGGTGGGCGCTAGGCCCTTTTGTGTTTCTGCAAGGCAAGGCAAATGGGGATGTTGCATCCCAGAGGTGGCCGAGGTGCATAGGTTTCTTTTTTTTCTTTTAATGTACGCCATTGTATCCCCTGTCCGAAATGCCATTGGCTTTTCTGAGGCGGTTATCTTATTGCTCCATGTTGACACTTGCAGTCACCCTATGCAACTAACATTCTATTTCAAGTGGTCAAACAGACAATGCACCCACTTTCACGATCGCCGGAGAGGAATGGAACCACCTCGTATGATTAGTAAGTGAACTTGGCCGAGATTTTACTGACCACCCAAGATACTCTAGTCACATCTCACACTTGTACAATTCTTGTTGTGCGACTCGTAAGCGCTGATTCAGTGCTCAATCAGTTCGCTAAGCGCCGCCTACCGTTTTTGGAGTCGCTTATGGGCATTTTGACCAATGAGGGACACACAAAAGTGTTGTATGAACAAGTACGTTATCCTTGTGCTCTCCAGATGGGCCTCGGCGCTCCTCGCTCCCTTTCCACCACGCCGCCGGCGCAAACATAGTTCTTCTCGATGCATCGTGCATTTTACGTGGAAGAAATCCTTCTCGACATCTTTTCTCACTGCTACACAGTGGAACCCTATGTTTGGCTCAGGGGCAGAAAGGTTTTTAGTGCACTCGCGAGGACATGCAAAACATTCAAGGAACCCGCGCTGGATATACTCTGGTCTGAATTGTCAAATCTGTCGCCTCTAGTCCGGTGTCTCCCCGAAGCGTCCTATCTAAGCTCGGACCTTGACTGTGTAAGGCAGCTCAGTTCTCAAGTTTCAATACATGGTGACCGATTTTCGTACAGATTTACTCGCTGAAAAGACCGCTCAAGGGGGCTGACTGGGACATCATCCTGGGTTACACACGTCGCGTGCGAGTCATTCATCTGTTCGACGCATGCGGTGTGACTGCGGATTGTGTTCAAGAACTCTCTAGCCCCCCAACCTCGACCGTTTCCGTCTTCCCAAAACTTTATGAATTATCAATTTTCAGGCTGGAGAAACAAGTCATTCCTTTTATGCAGCACCTCACCGGTCCTAGATTGACGGTTCTGAAACTCAATCATCCGTATGAGGTTGAAGATGCGATTAGCACTTTCGGGGAGAAGTGTCCCAACATCACGACGTTCGAATACAGACCCACTCCGGCCACGGAAAATCCCAACACGCTCTCGAGATTTATATCTCAATGGCCAAAGCTCCGTTCCATGTATTGCAAATACGCTCGTTCGTTGAATGCCGCAGCTCGCACACAACTCACCCGCATCCACAACCTTCATTCCCTCAAATTGGAACTGCCTGATGTAGTCGATCTGTCCAGTCCCTCCGTATTAACATTCCCAGCACTCGTTCACTATGAGCTGCATGCTCGGTCTTTGGACACCATTCGGAGGTTCTTCGATCCTTGCCGCCTCTCGGTGATTGAACAACTCAATTTTGGGCTGCTTGTCCCACCGGTTGACCTGGAGCTCCAGTCATTTCTCGTTGCCCTCACAGATGCTTGCAATCACGATTCTCTGTCTGGGTTCAAACTTGGATTCCCGCTATCTGCGCACCCTGTGCCTCTATACCACATCAACTTTCACCATCTCTGTCCTTTGACTGTCTTTACGAATATTCGGTCGATAGACCTCACTGTTGCTTGGGGCGTGGACTTGAGCGAACGAGAATTACTTCGATTAGCATCCTCATGGCCCCGTTTGCAAGTTCTTATTCTGGGTGGGAACAGGGGCATGGGTCGTACGACATCAGGTGGTATCACTCCCGGCGGATTCGTACAACTATTGGAACGATGCAGGTCTCTCTCCCGATTCAGCTTCACGTTTGACACTGGTGGCTACACGGATATTCCCCAGGGACATCCTTGGCATGGTCTTGACATGCCTGAAGGCACGGAGATTTATGTCCACCACTCTGCTATTGAAGAGGAGTCTGTCGAAGCGCTTGGGACGTTTTTTCACGTTGCGCCGTTCCCCAAATTCAAACTGGTGTCTGGTGATGAGCGCGGAGACGGTCATTTGTATTGTGATCGATGGAAGAGGGTTCATTCACTCGCGCGGAACCTTTGGGAGGAGAGGGAGACGTCGTTTCATTCCCTGAGTCAAGGACAGGGTGCCGTTCGTAGTGACGGACATGCTTCAGATAGAGAGATGATACTGGTGTAAATTAGATATTCACGCTCGTGATCCATATTATTGTGAAGAGGGCATTGGTGATGCATTCCACTCGCCGGATGCATGTCTGCGTCGGGACCTGCACCGAGATTGGTCAGGCGGGAGCCTCTTGATGTTAGTCTGGTTACCAGGCTATCTTGGTGTGTAGACCAATGAAACTTACACCATTTCACGAGCAGCTGTATGGGACTCCGGCTAGTGCGTCGGAGGTGAGTAGTACTAGCAGGTCTTGCTTATATTAATTTCATCCTCCCACTGGCACTCACGAGGTTATCACGGTGGAAACTATGATCGCCACACCATCTGGCCTGAGCCAGAAGGTCGCCGCGGTGTCCTGGGGAGCCAGAAGGCAATGGTCGGACTCCGTCCGAGTCGGAGGGGGGGTGGTCGCTAGTCCTTTTGTGTTTCTGCAAGGCAAGGCAAGGCAAGTAGGCATATTGCATTCCAGAGGTGGTTGAGGTGTATAGGTTTCTGTGATGGTCCGAAATGCCATTGGCTTTCCTAAGGCGGTTACTATCCTAGTACTGCCCAATTTGATACTCCTCAGCCTGAACGGTCACCGGAGAGGACCGACATCGGTAAGTGGACTTGACTGAGATCCCGCTATTTACATACCATCTCAGATTCTCAGGGAATGCACGAGTTCACAGGCTGGATCCGAGGATCCATCCCACAACTTGTACACTTCTTGATCCCTTCCCACCACGCTGCAACCATTAAGATTTCTCCACTGCTGGTATCAGGACTCAGACTCAATCACTCAAAGTGAGCTAATGAGAATGATGAATGACAATTCCAAAGATGAAGAAATACAGGTTGGTAACTATTCATTTTATATACCTACAGAGTCTGTGCATGGACCAAGACATGCATAAGACATGTGGTCTTGTGCGTGAACTAAAGCGACAGTGTGTGTGAAGTGAAGGTTAGTACGTGAGAGTGTGATTGTGATTATGTGAAGTAAAATAGAGTTCCTGACATTACCCCCTTTTCAAGGGTGAAACTCTGGAGAACTATTCTAGGGTATATCAAAAAGGGAGTTGTCTAAGCGATTGTATTTTTTACAAAAATGTCTGAATTCATTTGTGGTAAAGAGGGAAGAAGGAGTGGGAGGCGGAATTCCTAAGCAGAGGGGACATGAACAGTCTGGGTCATTAGATTCAATGTGTCTTCAAATTATGATGGCTAGCCGCGGAGCATCAGGATTCTGTCGGTGGAAATCTTTAATAGCTCCTTGGGCATTGGTTAATTCCTTTACAGGAATCCATTCGTTTTCCTCACGTGGGAATCCTTTCCAGTGGATTAAGTAATGGATCGTATTCCCAACACGTTTTGAATTGATGACATATTTGATTTCTGCTTCTTCAACACTGGAAATTATTTCAGGAGGTGGTGGTGGTTTAGTTTGTTGTGATGGGAATTCTCCTGAATGATAGGGGTGAAGAAGGCACTCATGGAATACTGGGTGAATGTTACGCCATGTTTTGTCCAATTTCAGGCGATAAGAAGCGAGTCCCTCCTTTTTGATGATTTGGAAGGGTCTGTAACGTTTGTCATTGAGTTTTTTGGATGGTTGCTCGGTATGGATGTTGGTTGCTTCTAGTAGAACAAGATCGCCTGGTTGGTATTCGACCAGGGGATGGACTTTTTGGTTGTGGAAGTGTTTCATGTCATAAGCAGCCATTTTGAGTATGGACTTGGCTACTTGTTGGGTGGATTTCATTTCTTCAATGAATTCCGACGCCGCAGGGTTTCGGTGTTTCGGCTTTTGGGTGTAGCCGGAGCATGGTTGTTGTCCATAGTTTAAAATGAACAGGGAGAAGTTTGTAGCTGAGCTTGTTGTTTGGTTGTGAGCAAACTTGGCTATGGAAAGCCATTCCGACCAGTCGGTTTGATGGTGGTTGACGTATAGTTGTAGATATTGTTCTACCCATGCATTTACCCGTTCTGTTTGTCCATCAGTTTTGGGGTGGTAGGCAGTGGATGGGTTTCCCTCTATCTGCAACTGGGAATAGAGTTCTTTCATAAATGATGAGATGAACTGAGGTCCTTGATCAGATATGACTTTATGGGGGATTTCGTGCAGTTTGAAAACTTCGTCACAGAAGATCTTGGCAACCCCTTGTGAGGTGATTTCGGTAGTTGTGGGAAAAAGTCATATCATCTTGGAGAATCGGTCCACTATTACCATAATGGCATTTTTTCCGTGTGATTCAGGAAGTGGGCCAATTAGATCGACTGATATAATTTCCCATGGGGAGTTGGGTACCTCATTTGGGTTCAGGGGGGTTTTCTTTCCCTGATTGTCTGTTTTGGTACGCTGGCATTTGTCACATCTTTTGACATATCTGTGAATGTCTCGCTTGATGATAGGCCAATAGTAGTGAGTTTTTACTAGATCTAAGGTTCAACAGACGCCTGGATGACCAGCTAAAGGATGGTCGTGATTTTCCTTGATTACTCTTTCTCTTAAGGTGGGGTTAGGAGGAATATAGAGTAGAGTTTTCCAGTATATCAGATTGTCCTTTGTGTACCAAGGGGATTGTGAGTCTTCAAGACCTTTTTTGACAAAACTTTCGGTTTGGAATTGGTTCTTTGTTACCAAGGTTTCGATTGAATCAGGATCGCTTAGGCGCACAGCAGCCAAGGTGTTGTCCTGGGTGGATTTGTTATTCTGGACAGATCGCACAGCAGATCCGACAGATGGCATGGGAAAAAGAGTTATTTGGGTATTGTCTTTTACTCCCTTTTCAAAGTCTGGCCTCCAGGACAGAGGGTCCGTGGGGTTGGTTTTACCAGGCCGATGTTGGATGATGTAATGGTATTCTTGTCTGATCTGGTTCCATCGGGCCTGTTGGCGACTAAGATCTTGGGGTTTGGTAAAGTACTCCAGATTCTTATGATCTGTAAGGATCATGAATGGTTCATGGGCATCTAGGAGGTATTGATGCCATTCCTTAAGTGCAAAGATGATGGCTAGCATCTCTAGATCTGCCACGTGGTAATTTCTTTCGGCATCATTGAGTGATCTTGAGATGTAGGCGATTGGGTGCCATCAATCATCTTGCTTTTGGGTGAGGATTGCTCCTATGCCAATTCCAGAGCTGTCCGTTTCAATGCGGAATGGATCGGTATCGGTTGGCATTCAAAGTGCCAGAGCTTGTGTGATTTTTGCCTTTAATGTGTCAAAGGCTTCTTGACATGTTGGTGTCCACTCGAAGGGTATTTTTTCGGATATAAGGGCATTGAGTGGATGCGCGGTGCTTGCAAATCCTTCAATGAATCTGCGATAGAAGTTGAGGAATCCTAGGAAACCTCAGAGTTCCTTTCTGTTTTTTGGAACCGGCCAGTTGGTGACTCCTTTGACTTTGCCAGGATCCATTTTAATCTGTCCTTCCGAAACTATAAGTCCTAAGTACTCTGTTTCTACCATTTCGAAATCACATTTAGTATGTTTTAATGAAAGTTTGTTGTCCCTAAGTATTTGTAATACTTCTTTAACTATTATACAATGTTCTTCCAATGTTTTTGTGAAGATCATAATATCGTCCATATATACTACTACTTTACCTTTGTTGATCAAATCTCTAAATAAGTGGTTCATCATAGTTTGAAATGTAGTGGGAGAATTAGTAAGTCCAGAAAACATAACTAAAGGTTCGAATAGTCCTCGATTTGTGTGGAAAGCCGCCTTCCATTCATCTCCTTCCTTCATTCACACATTATTATATCCCCATCTGATATTGAGCTTTGTGTAATACTTCGCTGATTTTAGTTTGTCAATCAGTTCGGAGATTAGAGGGAGAGGATATTGGTTTTTGACAGTTATTTCGTTTAACTTTCGATAGCCTTGAACCAGTTGGAGTTTGTCATCCTTCTTTTTGATAACGAAGAAGGCTGATGCGAATGGGGATTTCGATGGGCGGATACGGCCAGTCTTTAGGTTTTCTTCTAGGAATTCATCAAGCTCTTTCTGTTCCGCACTAGTCAGGTTGTACGTTTTACAGTCGACCTTGTGATCTCCTGGAAGGAGTTCGATGGCATGATCCCATGGTCTTCTGGGAGGTAGCTCGTCGAAGGTTTCTTTGTCGAACACATCCTTGAATTTGTGATAGGCTTCTGGTACGACTTCTTCGAAGGTTTGGGTTTGTTTGGCTTTGCCTGATTGGATTGCGATCTCAGTGGAGAGATTTCAGAGATAAGAATGATTGATCGCAAATAGTCTTTCAGGTTCTTCACCTTCATCGTCATCGTCAGTTGCTACGAGATTGGGGATGTGGTCATTGTCACACGTGAATTTGAGAGTATGTTCTCGCCAATCCATGATCGGATTATGTTTTTGGAGCCAGTCATATCCCAGGAAGATGGCATGGGTGCTTAATTGGGAAAGTCCCATTGCTATTTGCTCCTTATGATCATCGATCGTGAGTTCGACAATTGCAAACTCTGTGATAGATCCTGCTTGGTTAATAGATCCATCCACATTATATACTGGAATAGGTCGTGGGAGTTTGTGGGTTTCCAGACCTTTTTCCTTGGCAAATTGCTGGTCCATAGTGGTACCAGTGCATCCTGAATCCAGTAAGGCTAGTACTTTGCACGCTTTGCCTGCAGGGGTTTGGATGGTCGCTTTGACTTCGAATGCATTTTGGGATCTTTTTCTTTGCATGAATCTCGGTTTCTGTTGGAGTTCATGGAGTGTGAACTGTGCTTCCAAATTGGTCATTTCCCTCAATTGTCAAATCAACCTTGGGGAGACTTCTTCTGTCCGAGAATCATGTACAAAGGATCGTACATGTTTAAGGGATCTGATCAGGTCATCTTGATTGACTACCTTTTTGATCCATTGGGATGTCCACAGGTCTACCATGTTCATCCAAGTTCTTGGTGAAGCTTTGGACGTATCCACCTTTTCAGGAAGGATCGTCTTGTTCTTAGGCGACTCAGCCGAATTTGGCTTATCCACCCTTTCGGGAAGGATCATCGTAGGAACAGAGGACGACTCAGTCCGTTGCTTCTTTCTCTTTAAGATTGTAATGGTAGGACGTTCTAATTCTGTTGATTCAATCTTACTTGTTGATGAGGTCTCAGTCATGTTGTTAATGGGCAGGATATTATATTTATTGTAATTAATACATGACGTGTCCTTATTAGAAGGAGAAGTCAACCTCATTACTTCCCTTTGCTTGGAAAATCCTTCTCAATGTGCTGGATCTCTGCGGCCAGCTCATCAGAGTTTGTGTATCTGATTTGATGACCGCGGAAGGTCATCTCACGAATTCTTCGTGGTTGCATATGCTCTGCACATGGCCACAGTTTTCCACATCTGGCACACTTGCCCTCGGCATGGGCTTTCGAGATATCCATAGGAATACCTCCTTGGGCGCCGAATGTACCAGCTTGGTTCAGCCCAGGTTGAGTTGTTGCCGTACTAGCAGCAGGAGTAGTAGATGAATTTGGAGCTGAAGCTTCAGATTGATTTTCTGAAAAGTTGGCGATTGGCTTTTTGCCCTTATAATTGGGCGAGATATATCCCTGTGCGGGATTCCAGGACCTGTTCTTACTAGGGCCTTCAGTTGGCGCAGTCGAGGCACGCCGCCTTTCGGCCTTTTTGGACAGGATCCTGTCTGCCCGGATGAGGGTAACGAGCCACTTGTCAATGTTTTCATTTTCGACCATGTGGGTTTGGGAGATTTCCACATAGTCAACTACTTTGGGTTTCACGGCCCGCCGGATTAATTGTACGAGCCATGCGCCCGCATGTTCTTTGTCAATTTGCACCTCTGCGACGCATTGGTTGAATTTTATCACGAAAGCTTCTACACTTTCGTGAGCATGTTGTTTGATGACGGCTAAAGCTGTCTGGGCTTTTCTTTTGATGTTGGCGGGGGCGAAGTGCATTGCCAACATCCTTGTGAATTCTTTGAAGCCGTAGTAGGCCAGCCTCGAACCATGGGATCTCATGAAATTATTGGCGAACGCCGCTGCTGATCCTTCGGTCATTGTTGAGAGGACGATAAGAATTTTCTGATGGCTATTCAGGGCTGCCTCAAAGCCTGCGATGTGTAGCGTTATGTTTCGCCACCAGGTTTCAAATCTCTTTTGAGAGCTGTCAAAGCCCTCGGGTTTTGGGACAAAGGATTTCCCGATTCTTGGTGCGCTGGTTTCCAGTCCTTGCACCATGATCAATTTAGGTATTTCAGGCATGGTGACCTGAGGTTGGATGGATTGTGCGGTTTGGAGAGCAGCCGCAACTGCATTGGTGATGATGGCATTTAATTGTTCTGCCGAGATTGTGATTTGACCAGAGCCAGAAGACTCAGCCAAAGGTTCTTGGTTGGGTAGACCAGACATTCTTTTGTTAGGTGAGGGGAGAGAGGCTTCTGAAGTGGAAGGAGAGGTGGTTGTAGAAGGGGAGTAGCTCGACAGGGTGAATCAGAGTCACTTCGGCACACAGCAGCCAAAGCGTTGTTCTGATGTGGAGAGGATGAGCGCGTTGTCCGAGCTTAGATTACTGTTTCAGGATCGCATAGGCACACAGCTGCCAATGCATTATCCTGAGACTTTTGTCTAATCGGGACCGAATGCGGGTGAATGGGAGGCGCGATGTCCGAGTATCTCTGTTACTAAAGTAATTTCACGGGGACTCAAGACTGAATGCAGACTAGGGAGATCGGCAAGGAAAATCTTTCTCCAAAGGGTGTTGATCCTTTTTTGAGGGTCGGGGTCGAGGATTCCGGAGCACGTCTCACACCGGGAGGAGAGATGTAACGCTCAGTATACCTAT
>JBBPRA010000824.1:0-12694 GCA_038092775.1 Boletus rubescentipes
ATTGCCTAACTAGGGGGCGTATTAGCAGAGCGCTAGAGGCTGCTACGTAGAACGAATCGATAACGTTCGCATCTGCCAACACCAGTGCTATTGTGTTGGGGCAATACCTGCCTAATAGGTATACTGAGCGTTACATCTCTCCTCCCAGTGTGAGACGTGCTCCGGAATCCTTGACCCTGACCCTCAAAAAGGATCAACACCCTTTGGAGAAAGATTTTCCTTGCCGATCTCCTTAATCCGCATTCGGTCTTGAGTCCCTGCGAAATTACTTTAGTAACAGGGATACTCGGACGTCGCACCTCCCATTTACCCGCACTCGGTCCTGATTAGACGAAAGTCTCAGGATAACGCATTGGCAGCCGCACGCCTACGCAATCCTGAAACAGTAATCTAAGCTTGGACAATGCACTCACCCTCTCCACATCAGAACAACGCTTTGGCTGCTGTGCACCAAAGCAACTCTGATTCACCCTGTCGAGCTACTCCCCTTCCACAACCACCTCTCCTTCCACTTTGGAAGCCTCTCTCCCCTCACCTAACAAAAGAATGTCCAATCTACCTGACCAAGAACCTTCAGCCGAGTCTTCTGGCTCTGGTCAAATTACACTCTCGGTGGAATAACTAAATGCCATCATCACCAATGCAGTTGTGGCTGCTCTCCAAACTGCACAATCTACCCAACCTCAGGTCACCATGCCTGAAATACCTAAACTAATCACAGCGCAAGGACTAGGAACCAGTGCACCAAAAATTGGGAAATCTTTTGTCCCAAAACCCGAGGGCTTTGACAGCTCTGAAAAGAAGTTTGAAACCTGGTGGTGAAATATTACGCTACACATCGTGGGCTTTGAGGCAGCCCCGAATAGCCATCAAAAAATTCTCATTGTCCTCTTGACGATGACCGAAGGATCAGCGGCGGCATTCGCCAACAATTTCATGAGATCCCATGGTTCAAGGCTGGCCTACTACAGCTTCGAAGAATTCACAAGGATGTTAGCAATGCACTTCACCCCCGCCAACATCAAAAGAAAGGCCCAGACGGCTTTAGCCATCATCAAACAACACACTCATGAAAGTGTAGAAGCTTTCATGATAAGATTCAACCAATGCATCGCAGAGGTGCAAATCAATAAGGAACACGTGGGCACATGGCTCGTTCAATTAATCTGGCGGGCCATGAAACCCAAAGTAGTCAACTATGTGGAAATTTCCCAAACACACATGGTCGAAAATGAAAACATCAACGAGTGGCTTGTTACCCTCATCCAGGCAGACAGGATCCTGTCCGAAAAGGCTGAAAGGCGGCGTGCCTCAACCACACCAACTGAAGGCCCTAGTAAGAACAGGTCCTGGAATCCCACACAGGGATATATCTCGCCCATTTATAAGGGCAAAAAGCCAATTGCCAACTTCTTGGCAAATCGATCTGGAGCTTTAGCTCCAAATTCATCTGCAACTCCTGCTGCTAGTATGGCAACAATTCAACCCAGCCCGAACCAAGCTGGTACGTTCGGTGCCCAAGGAGGTATTCCTATGGATATCTCAAAAGCCCGTGCTGAGGGCAAGTGTGCCAGATGCAGCAAACTGTGGCCATGTGCAGAGCATATGTGGCCACAAAGAATTCGTGAGATGACCTTCCACGGTCATCAAATCAGATACACAAACTCCAATGAGCTGGCCACAGAGATCCAGTGCATTGAGAAGGATTTTCCAAGCGAAGGGAAGTAATGAGGTCGACTTCACCTTCTAATAAGGACATGTCATGTATTAATTACAATAAATATAATATCCTTTCCATTGATGACATGACTGAGACCTCACCAACAAATAAGATTGAATTGACAGAAATAGAACATCCGAAGATCACAATACTAAAAAGAGAAAAGAAGCAACAGACAGAGTCGTCCTCTGCTCTCATGACGATCCTTCCCGAAAGAGTGGATAAGCCAAATTCAGCTGAGTCACCTAAGAGCAAGACGATCCTTCCTGAAAAGGTGGATACATCCAAAGCTTCACCAAGGAATTGGATGAACACGGTAGACCCGTGGACATCCCAATGGATCAAAAAAGTAGTCGATTGAGACGACCTGATTAGATCCCTTAAACATGTGAGATCCTTTGTGCATGATTCTCAAACAGAAGAGGTCTCCCCAAGGTTGATTCGACAACTAAGGGAAATGACCGAATTGGAAGCGCAATTTACACTCTGTGAACTCCAACAGAAGCCGAGATTCATGCAAAGAAAAAGATCCCAAAACATGTTTGAAGTTAAAGCAAGCATCCAAATCCCTGCAGGCGAAGCATGCAAAATATTAGCCTTGCTGGATTCAGGATGTACAGGTACCACTATGGACCAACAATTCGCCAAGGAAAAAGGTCTGGAAACCCACAAACTTCCACAACCTATTCCAGTGTATAACGCAGATGGATCCATCAACCAAGCAGGATCTATCACAGAGTTTGTAATTGTTGAACTCACGATCGATGATCACAAGGAGCAAATAGCAATGGGACTTTCCCAACTAAGCACCCACGCCATCTTCCTGGGATAGGACTGGCTCCGAAAACATAATCCGATCGTGGACTGGCAAGAACACACTCTCAAATTCACGTGTGACAACGACCACGTCCCTAACCTCATGGCAACAGATGACGATGATGAAAGAGAAGAAGGAAGATTATTCGCGATAAGTCACTCCTATTTCCAAAACCTCTCCACCGAGATCGCGATCCAATTGGGCAAAGCCAAAAGAGCCCAAACTTTCAAAGAAATCGTCCCAAAAGCCTACCATGAATTCAAAGACATGTTCGACAAAGAAACCTTTGATGAGCTACCTCCCAGAAGACCCTGGGATCACGCCATCGAACTCCTTCCAGGAAATCACAAGGTCGACTGTAAAACGTACAATCTGACTAGTGCAGAACAGAAAGAGCTTGACGAATTCCTAGAAGAAAACCTAAAGACTGGCTGTATCCACCTGTCGAAATCCCCATTCACGTCAGCCTTCTTCTTTATCAAAAAGAAAGATGGCAAACTCTGACCAGTTCAAGATTATCGGAAATTGAATGAAATAACTGTCAAAAACTGATACCCTCTCCCTCTAATCTCCGAACTGATTGACAAGCTAAAACCAGCAAAATATTACACTAAGCTTGACATCAGATGGGGATATAATAACGTGCGAATGAAAAAAGGAGATGAATGGAAAGTGGCTTTCCGCACAAATCAAGGACTATTTGAACCTTTAGTTATGTTTTTCGGACTTACTAATTCTCCCGCTACATTTCAAACTATGATGAACCACTTCTTTAGAGATTTGATCAACAAAGGTAAAGTAGTAGTATATATGGACAACATTATGATCTTCACAAAAACATTGGAAGAACACTGTATAATAGTTAAAGAAGTATTACAAATACTTAGGGACAACAAACTTTCGTTAAAACATACTAAATGCAATTTCGAAACTGTAGAAACAGAGTATTTAGGACTTATAGTTTCGGAAGGACAGATAAAAATGGATCCTGGCAAAGTCAAAGGAGTCACTGACTGGCCAGTACCAAAAAACAGAAAGGAACTCCAAGGTTTCCTAGGATTCCTCAATTTCTATCGCAGATTCATTGAAGGATTTGCAAGCACTGTGCGTCCACTCACCGCCCTTACATCCAAAAAAATACCCTTCAAGTGGACACCAATATGTCAAAAAGCCTTTGATACATTAAAGGCAAAAATCACACAAGCTCCAGCACTTCGAATGCCAACCAATACCGATCCATTCCGCATTGAAAGGGACGGCTCCGGAATTGGCATAGGAGCAATCCTCACCCAAAAGCAAGATGATCGATGGCACCCAATTGCCTATATCTCAAGATCACTCAATGACACCAAAAGAAATTACCATGTGGCAGATCTAGAGATGCTAGCCATCATCTTTGTGCTTAAGTAATGGCGTCAATACCTCCTAGACGCCCATGAACCATTCACGATCCTCACAGATCATAAGAATTTGGAGTATTTTACCAAACCCCAAGATCTTAGTCGCCGACAAGCCTGATGGAACCAGATCAGACAAGAATACCATTATGTCATCCAACATCGGCCCGGTAAAACCAACCCCACGGATCCTCTGTCCTGGAGGCCAGACTTTGAAAAGGGGGTAAAAGACAATACCCAAATAACTCTTTTTCCCATGCCATCTGTCGGATCTGCTGAGTGATCCGTCCAGAAGGAAAATTCTTCCCAGGACAACACTTTGGCTGCTGAGCGCCCAAGCGACCCTGAATCTTCTGTCGGATCTGCTGTGCAATCCGTCCAGAATAACAAATCCCCCCAGAACAATGCCTTGGCTGCTGTGCGCCTAAGCGATCCTGATTCAATCGAAACCTTGGTAACAAAGAACCAATTCCGAGCCAAAAGTTTCGTCAAAAAAGGTCTTGAAGACTCACAATCCCCTTGGTACACAAAAGACGATCTGATGTACTGGAAAACTCTACTCTATATTCCTCCTAGCCCCACCTTGAGAGAAAGAGTAATTAAGGAAAATCATGACCATCCTTTAGCCGGTCATCCAGGCATTCGTCGAACCCTAGACTTAGTAAAAACTCGCTACTATTGGCCTACCATTAAGTGAGACATTCACAGATACGTCAAGGGATGTGACAAATGCCAACGTACCAAAACGGACAATAAGGGAAAGAAAACCCCCCTAAATCCAAATGAGGTACCCAACTCCCCATGGGAAATTATATCAGTCGATCTTATCGGCCCACTTCCTGAATCACATGGAAAAAATGCCATTATGGTAATAGTGGACCGATTCTCTAAGATGATACGACTTTTCCCCACAACTACCGAAATCACCTCACAAGGAGTTGCCAAGATCTTCTGTGATGGAGTTTTCAAACTGCACAGAATCCCCCATAAAGTCATATCTGACCGAGGACCCCAGTTCGTCTCGTCATTTATGAAAGAACTCTATTCCCAGTTGCAGATAGAGGGAAACCCATCCACTGCTTACCACCCCAAAACCAATGGACAAACAGAACAGATAAATGCATGGGTAGAACAATATCTACGACTATACGTCAATCACCAACAGACTGACTGGTCAGAATGGCTTTCCATAGCCGAGTTTGCTCACAACCAAACGACAAGCTCAGCTACAAACTTCTCTCCGTTCATTTTAAATTATGGACAACAACCAAGGTCCAGCTATGCCCAAAAGCTGAAACACCAAAACCCCGCAGCATTGGAATTCATAGAGGAAATGAAGTCCAACCAACAAGTAGCCAAGTCCACACTAAAAATGGCTGCTTATGATATGAAACGCTTTCACGACCGAAAAGTCCGTCCACCAGTCGAATACCAATCAGGGGATCTTGTCCTACTAGAAGCAACCAACATCCATACCAAACAACCATCCAAAAAACTCAATGACAAAAGATACGGACCCTTCCAAATCATCAAAAAAGAAGGACTTGCTTCTTATTGCCTGAAGTTGGACAAAACATGGCGTAACATTCACCCGGTATTCCACAAATGCCTTCTTCACCCCTATCGTTCAGGAGAATTCCCATCACAACAAACTAAACCACCGCCACCTCCTGAAATAATTTCCGGTGTCAAAGAAGCAGAAGTCGAATATGTCATCGATTCCAAATGTGTCGGGAACACGATCCATTACTTAATCCACTGGAAAGGATTCCCATGCGAAGAAAACAAATGGATTCCTGTAAAAGAATTAACCAACGCCCAAGGAGCTATTAAAGACTTCCATCAACAAAATCCTGACGCTCCGCGGCTAGCCATCATAATTTGCAGACACACCAAATCTAATGACCCAGACTGTTCATGTCCCCTCTGCTTAGGAATTCCACCTCCCACTCCTTCTTCCCTCTTTACCACAAAGGAATTCAGACATTTTCGTAAAAAATACAATCACTTAGATGACTCTCTTTTTGATATACCCTAGAATAGTTCTCCAGAGTTTCACCCTTGAAAAGGGGGTAATGTCAGGAATCCTATTTTACTTCACATAATCACAGTCACACTCTTACGTACTAACCTTCACTTCACACACACTGTCACTTTAGTTCATGCACAAGACCACATGTCTTATGCATGTCTTGGTCCATGCACAGACTCTGTAGGTATATAAGACGAGTAGTTACCAACCTGTATTTCTTCATCTTTGGAATTGTCATTCATCATTCTCAATAGCTCACTTTGAGTGATTGAGTTTGAGTCCTGATATAATTCCAAAGATAACCTTCACGTACCACTCACTTGAGCCCTACCTCTTCATCCTATCCTCCTCCTCATCATCGTTACACGTTTCATCTTGCCCAGAGGGTCCTCTCTTTTAGGCCCTCTGCGATCTCTACCTTACCACTACCCCTTGCCAAGCCCTCTTCGGGCAAAGCACATCTCTACTTGATAAAAGACCCGCTGTCCCAGGGTTAAGGGAACAAGAGAGTCGATCACTCTAAGATCAGGAGACTAACACTCCACCCACGCTATATATACGGTCGTCTGCCGTACAAATAAGGATAACGTTGCTGTTTCCCATAGTGCACTAGGGAGCGTATTGGCAGAGCGCTAGAGGCTGCCACATAGAACGAATCAATAACGTTCGCATCTGCCAACACTGGTGCTATCGTGTTGGGGCAATACCTGCCTAATAGGTATACTGAGCGTTACATCTCTCCTTCCGGTGTGAGATGTGCTCTGGAATCCTCGACCCCGACCCTCAAAAAGGATCAATACCCTTTGGAGAAAGATTTTCCGTGCTGATCTCCCTAATCCGCATTCGGTCTTGAGTCCCCACGAAATTACTTTAGTAACGGGCATACTCAGACATCACACCTCCCATTTACCTGCATTCGGTCCCGATTAGACGAAAGTCTCAGGATACCACATTGGCAGCTGTGCGCCTATGCGATCCTGAAAAAAGTAATCTAAGCTCGGACAACGTGCTCATCCTCTCCACATCAGAACAATACTTTGGCTGCTGTGCGCCGAAGCAACTCTGATTCACCCTGTCGAGCTACTCCCCTTCCACAACCACCTCTCCTTCCACTTCGGAAGCCTCTCTCCCCTCACCTAACAAAAGAATGTCTGGTCTACCTGACCAAGAACCCTCGACCGAGTCTTCTGACTCAGGTCAAATTACACTCTCAGCGGAACAACTAAACGCCATCATCACCAATGCAGTTGCGGCTGCTCTCCAAACTGCACAATCTACCCAACCTCAGGTCACCATGCCTGAAATACCTAAGCTAATCATGGTGCAAGGACTAGGAACCAGCACACCAAAAATCAGGAAATCCTTTGTCCCAAAATCTGAGGGCTTTGACGGCTCTTAAAAGAAGTTCGAAACCTGGTGGTGAAATATTATGCTACACATCACGGGCTTTGAGGCAGCCCCAAATAGCCATCAGAAAATTCTCATTGTCCTCTTGACGATGACCGAGGGATCAGTGGCGGCATTCGCCAACAATTTCATGAGATCCCACGGTTCGAGGCTGTCCTACTATGGCTTCGAAGAATTCACAAGGATGTTGGCGATGCACTTCGCCCCCGCCGACATCAAAAGAAAGGCCCAGACGGCTTTAGCCGTCATCAAACAACATGCTCACGAAAGTGTAGAAGCTTTCATGATAAGATTCAACCAATGCATTGCAGAGGCACAAATTGATAAGGAACATGCAGGCACATGGCTCGTTCAACTAATCCGGCGGGCCATGAAACCCAAAGTAGTCGACTATGTGGAAATTTCCCAAACCCACATGGTCGAAAACGAAAACATTGACGAGTGGCTCATTACCCTCATCTGGGCAGATAGGATCCTGTCTGAAAAGGCTGAAAGGCGGCGCATCTTGACCGTGCCAACTGAAGGCCCTAGTAAGAACAGGTCCTGGAATCCTGCACAGGGATATATCTCGTCCAATTATAAGGGCAAAAAGCCAATTGCCAACTTTTCGGCAAATCGATCCGGAGCTTCAGCTCCAAATTCATCCACCACTCCTGCCGCTAGTACGGCAACAACTCAACCCGGCCCAAACCAAGCTGGTATGTTCAGCGCCCAAGGAGGTATTCCCATGGATATCTTGAAAGCCCGTGCCGAGGGTGAGTGTGCCAGATGTGGAAAACTGTGGCCATGTGCTGAGCATATGCGACCACAAAGAATTCATGAGATGACCTTCCACGGTCATCAAATCAGATACACCGATTCCAATGAGCTGGCCACAGAGATCCAGCGCATTGAGAAGGATTTTCCAAGCGAAGGGAAGTAATGAGGTCGACTTCGCCTTTTAATAAGGACATGTCATGCATTAATTACAATAAATACAATATCCTTTCCATTGATGACATGACTGAGACCTCACCAACAAGTAAGATTGAATCGACGGAAGTAGAACATCCGAAGATCACAATACTAAAAAAAGAAAAGAAGCAATGGACAGAGTCGTCCTCTGCTCCTACGACAATCCTTCCCGAAAGGGTGGATAAGCCAAATTCGGCTGAGTCACCTAAGGGCAAGACGATCCTTCCTGAAAAGGTGGATACGTCCAAAGCTTCACCAAGGAATTGGATGAACACAGTAGACCCGTGGACATCCCAATGGGTCAAAAAGGTAGTCGATCAAGATGACCTGATTAGATCCCTTAAACACGTAAGATCCTTTGTACATGATTCTTGGACAGAAGAAGTCTCCCCAAGATTAATTCGACAACTAAGGGAAATGACCGAATTGGAAGCGCAATTTACACTCCGCAAACTCCAACAGAAATCGAGATTCATGCAAAGAAAAAGATCCCAAAACACGTTCAAAGTCAAAGCGAGCATCCAAACCCCTGCAGGCGAAGTGTGCAAAGTATTAGCCTTGCTGGATTCAGGATGTACTGGTACCACTATGGACCAACAATTCACCAAGTAAAAAGGTCTAGAAACCCACAAACTTCCACGACCTATTCCAGTGTATAACGTGGATGGATCTATCAACCAAGCAGGATCTATTACAGAGTTTGCAATTGTCAAACTCACGATCAACGATCATAAGGAGCAAATAGCAATGGGACTTTCCCAACTAAGCACCCATGCCATCTTCCTGGGATATGACTGGCTCCAAAAACACAATCTGATCATGAACTGGCGAGAACACACTCTCAAATTCATGTGTGACAATGACCACGTCCCTGACCTCATGGCAACAGACAACGATGACGAAAAAGAAGAAGAAAGATTATTTGCGATAAATCACTCCTATCTCCGAAACCTCTCCACCAAAATCGCAATTCAATTGGGCGAAGCCAAAAGAGCCCAAACTTTCGAAGAAATCGTCCCAGAGTCCTACCATGAATTCAAAGATGTGTTCGACAAAGAAACCTTCGATGAGCTACCTCCCAGAAGACCATGGGATCACGCCATCAAACTCCTTCCAGGAGATCACAAGGTCGACTGCAAAACGTACAACCTGACTAGTGTGGAGCAGAAAGAGCTTGATGAATTCCTAGAAGAAAACCTAAAGACTGGCCATATCTGCCCGTCGAAATCCCCATTCACATCAGCCTTTTTCTTTATCAAAAAGAAAGATGGCAAACTCCGACCAGTTCAAGATTATCAGAAATTAAATGAAATAACCGTCAAAAACCAATATCCTCTCCCTCTAATCTCTGAGCTGATTGACAAGCTAAAATTGACAAAGTATTACACTAAGCTTGACATCAGATGGGGATATAATAATGTGCGAATGAAGGAAGAAGATGAATGGAAAGCGGCTTTCCACACAAATCGAGGACTATTTGAACCTTTAGTTATGTTTTTCGGACTTACTAATTCTCCCGCTACATTTCAAACTATGATGAACCACTTATTTAGAGATTTGATCAACAAAGGTAAAGTAGTAGTATATATGGACGACATTATGATCTTCACAAAAACACTGGAAGAACACCATAAAATAGTTAAAGAGGTATTACAAATACTTAGGGACAACAAACTTTCATTAAAACATACTAAATGCGATTTCAAAACTGTAGAAACAGAGTATTTAGGACTTATAGTTTCGGAAGGACAGATAAGAATGGATCCCGGCAAAGTCAAAGGAGCCACAGACTGGCCGATCCCAAAAAACAGAAAAGAACTCCGAGGTTTCCTAGGATTCCTCAACTTCTATCGCAGATTCATTGAAGGATTTGCAAGCACTGCACGTCCACTCAACGCCCTTACGTCCAAAAAAATACCCTTTGAGTGGACACCAACATGCCAAGAAGCCTTCGACACGTTAAAGGCAAAAATCACACAAGCTCCAGCACTTCGGATGCCAACCGATACCGATCCATTTCGTATCGAAACGGATGGCTCTGGAATTGGCATAGGAGCAATCCTCACCCAAAAGCAAGATGATCGATGGCACCCAATTGCCTATATCTCAAGATCTCTTAATGACGCCGAAAGAAATTACCACACGGCAGATCTAGAGATGCTAGCCATCATTTTTGCGCTTAAAGAATGGCGTCAATACCTCCTGGACGCTCATGAACCCTTTACGATCCTCACAGATCACAAAAATTTGGAGTATTTTACCAAACCCCAAGATCTTAGCCGCCGTCAGGCCCGATGGAATCAGATTAGACAAGAATACCACTATGTCATCCAACATCGGCCCGGCAAAACAAACCCCGTGGACTCTCTGTCCCAGAGGCCAGACTTTGAAAAGGGGGTAAAGGACAATACCCAAATAACTCTTTTTCCCATGCCATCTGTCGGATCTGCTGAGCGATCCGTCCAGATGGAAAACTCTTCCCAGGATAACACTTTGGCTGCTGAGCGCCCAAGCGACCCCAAATCTTCTGTCGGATCTGCTGTGCGATCCGTCCAGAATAACAAATCCCCCCAGGACAACGCCTTGGCTGCTGTGCGCCTAAGCGATCCTGATTCAATCGAAGCTTTGGTAACAAAGAACCAATTTTGAACCGAAAGCTTCGTCAAAAAAGGTCTTGAAGACTCACAATCCCCTTGGTACACAAAGGACAATCTGATACACTGGAAAACTCTACTCTATATCCCTCCGAACCCCACCCTAAGAGAAAGAGTAATTAAGGAAAATCATGATCATCCTTTGGCCGGACATCCAGGCGTCCGTCGAACCTTAGATCTAGTGAAAACTCGCTACTATTGGCCTACTATCAAGCGAGACATTCACAGATACGTCAAAGGATGTGACAAATGCCAACGTACCAAAACAGATAATCAGGGAAAGAAAACTCCCCTGAACCCAAATGAGGTGCCCAACTCCCCATGGGAAATTATATCCGTCGATCTGATTGGCCCACTCTCCGAATCACATGGAAAAAATGCCATTATGGTAATAGTGGATCAATTCTCCAAAATGATTCGACTGTTCCCCACAACTACCGAGATCACCTCACAAGGAGTCGCCAAGATTTTCCATGATGAAGTATTCAAACTACACGGAATTCCTCATAAAGTCATATCTGATCGAGGACCTCAGTTCGTCTCATCATTTATGAAGGAACTCTATTCCCAGCTGCAGATAGAAGGAAATCCATCCACTGCCTACCACCCTGAAACTGATGGACAAACAGAACGGGTAAATGCATGGGTAGAACAATATCTACAACTATATGTCAACCACCGTCAAACCGACTGGTCGGAATGGCTTTCCATAGCCGAGTTCGCTCACAACCAAACGACAAGCTCGGCTACAAACTTCTCTCCGTTCATTTTAAATTATGGACAACAACCACGTTCCGGCTATGCACAAAAGTCGAAACACCGAAATCCCGCGGCGTCGGAATTCATTGAAGAAATGAAATCCACCCAACAAGTAGCCAAATCTGCACTCAAAATGGCTGCTTATGACATGAAACACTTCCACGACCGAAAAATCCGTCCCCCGGTCGAATACCAACCAGGTGATCTTGTCCTACTAGAAGCAACTAACATCCGTACCAAACAACCATCCAAGAAACTTGACGACAAATGATACGGACCCTTCCAAGTCATCAAAAAGGAAGGACTTGCTTCTTATCACCTAAAGTTGGACAAAACATGGCGAAATATTCATCCGGTATTTCACGAGTGCCTTCTTCACCCCTATCATTCAGGAGAATTCCCATCACAACAAACTAAACCACCGCCACCTCCTGATATCATTTCCGGTGTTGAAGAAGCAGAAATTGAATATGTCATTGATTCCAAACGTGTCGGGAACACAATCCATTATTTAATTCACTGGAAGGGATTCCCATGCGAAGAAAATGAATGGATTCCTGTAAGAGAATTAACAAACGCCCAAGGAGCTATTAGAGACTTCCATCGGCAAAACCCCAACGCTCCACGGTTGGCCATCATAATTCGTAGACACGCCGAATCAAATGACTCGGACTGCTCGTGTCCCTTCTGCTTAGGAATTCCATCTCCCACTCCCTCTTCTCTCTTCACCACAAACGAATTCAAACACTTTCGTAAAAAATATAATTGTTTAGACAACTCCCTTTTTGATATACCTTAAAATAGTTCTCCGGAGTTTCACCCTTGAAAAGGGGGTAATGTCAGGAACTCTATTTTTACTTCACCTAATCACACTCTCACGTACTGACCTTCACTTCACACACACTGTCACTTTAGTTCACACACACAACCACATGTCTTATGCATGTCCTGGTC
>JBBPRA010000825.1:0-12665 GCA_038092775.1 Boletus rubescentipes
ATCAGGAGCGTCAAGGGATTGAGGGACCGGAGGTGCCAAAGAGGGTTCCTCACTAGGGGGAGGTGGTATGACGAATGGGGCACGGACGGAATATTTCGCCCTGTGCAGCTCTATGACGTGTTCCAAATGGTCGATCTCGTCGAGAGAAGATAGGCAAGGCTCTACGAGCATGCAGGGTTAGCTAGATGGCCGGGCATATTCAAAGGTGGCTTTGGATTTTCCAGGATCCAAGCCTATTACCTATTGGTGCCCCATCCCTTGAACAATCCCCCTCACACAGCAAGCGAAGCGAGCTGTGCTTGGCCCCCTAGCCACGTGGCCAACTCGGAGGCTCTTTCAAGTCACAGCAGGCATCACTCTCAGCGGTTATGATGTGTTGGTCTGGCGCATGAAGGACAAGCCTGTTTGGGTGGATGTGTTAACATGTACACCAGAGACACAATATATGTGTCATGCGGCGCAAACTGATTCGGGACCAATAGTAACACAGAGATTCAAGGATTGAGTGAACCACGAGATGGTCATGGTTTCGTGTCAACGACGCGCATGGTGTGTACGGCTTTGTGGATTCAAAAGGACGGTAGCGCACAAAGTACGTCCGAGTCAGCCAGTACAACAACAGTTCACAAGGCTTCTGACGCTTGATCCCCATTCAACGAGGAAATTCATATATTTGGGACGTAGTGGACTCAGTACTTCAAGTTTGCTTCAATCGATTTGGTGAATTATCCCAGTGTGATCAACCGCCACTCCCTGTTCTCCACCCGAAGCCAAAGTTCTTCTTCGACATCTGTTACTATTCCCACTCGGTATGCAACACCGTCTCTCCACTCGACAGCTAAAAGAACCAACAGCCCAGTACCATATGCTGCCACCACCACAAAGTCCTGGTGTGTGATCTTACGAATAGAGTTTGGGTTCGGTTGGAAGTCGAGAGGAAGAAAAAGTACGAAGGCCAGACTTATGTCTTCAGATTCCCCGCCCACCCTTACACCGTTCCACTGTCGTAGTAACCTCACGTTCTCGACACTGGTCAGGCCGTCCCACTCCTGGACTATCCTCAGGTTTGCAAGACTAGTCCAGAAGTGCAACCGGCCAATTTGAGAAATGGAATATTGTATGGTATGTTGAGGCCAGTGAGGTTGTTCGTCCTTCCATGACGTAGGAATCCATGCTCCTGGGTTGCCCCGACTCGGCCGATCTTTAATCATAACTCGCTGGTATGTCTCGTCCACCATGTCAAAATGAATCACAGGTCGCACATCCTTGCTACACCCAGGACTGAGAAAAGGAGGTCGGATTGGGTCCTCTCCTGACCAAGCTGCCCAGCTCCAGGAAGGGATTGGAATCATCTGTTTAGAGCCGTTGGAATCGAATACGGGAACCTCGACATGGTTCCGTGACGAAGGACCCATGTAAGACCATGTCAATGCATATGAAAAAATTGATTCCGGAAGGCCCCAGTGGAATGCGTCGTCTTGAAGTGCTCCAAGAATCTCAGAAACGCCATTAAATGCATCCAGGATATCTGTTTGATGGGTTAAGCGACGCTGTCGATAACCGTAGAGTAGCTCCCTGTAGATGCTGCAGTACTCCAATCGTTGGTGGGGTTCCCAGGACAGACGCTCAGCGCCGGATTGCTGAGAGAATGAGGAGCGATACCACTCGATGTCCCGGACTTCTTCGAGTGCTCGCTCTTCCGAGTGGGATGCCACACGACAGCTCCAGTAAGCTTGACCCCCCGAGAATACCAGTACTCTGTCCGATAACACTCGCTCCTGGAATGTCCAGCCCCGTCCAGCCCATGTCGTGTCGTCGATTGCTCGCGGCGTAGTATCAATGACCGTCAGGAGCTCACAGTCGGCAAGCTTCAAGATCTTCTGCACCTGCTCACGCGATCCCCGTTCGACACCTGGAAGGCCACTATTTGCATGATCCCCGGCTGCAGCAATTATCGTAAACAGAGCTCTGGAATAAATTGATCCCATTCGCGTCATCTCTGCTCGTTGCATCTTCAAGTCGTTTTGGATGATACAAAGGGAGTCTACCCATAGGTAGCGCTCACCAATCGCGTGTACTAGGGATATGGCATCTCGGATTGTGGCAGGAATGGGTAGCGAATGAAAGGAAAACGTCTTTCGAAGATTCTGTGTGTCCTCTAGAAGATGCTCGAATACAGGAGCTTTTCCCCAGACGTAGCTTAAAGCAACGTAGCGGCAATGCGAGGGAGTGTCCACAAGACACGACTGGATCACATCGACTACAAAAGTCGGTTGAAACGCCACTTTTCTGTGTTTCTCCATCGGAAGTTGCGATGAAGGCATGCAAGTCTCGCCATGCTCGCGTTCACATTGGTGAAGCCATGCACGTAGAAGCTGTACATTTACTTGTGTGGAGACATATCTGCCACCAATGGTGTCGAGAAATTCTTGTTCTGTTTGCGAGGAGGCCACAGTGGGGACTCCTACCTCGGTGCAGGATCTGGCCTTCGCCTTCATCCGGTTCAAGTTGGTTAGCATCAACCTGCTCGAAACCCAGGCTTGGCTAACCTGTAAAGTTTGAACACGGTAGCTGGATCTGCCATCTTTCGCATTCGCCTTGACCCAGGGAAGAAGAGGCCCACTTTCGATCGCGATGAGCGGCTGATAGTGGACGGAAAGCTGTGTGAGATGGAAATGCGTATTGCTGGGATCTCGAGCCTCGATGCCTCTCGGCAACTTGAAGTTGCACAGCTGTTGGGTTTGCAACACATCATAGCGACCGTCGTAGTGCGAGGACTCGTTATCCAGGCACTCCGCAATGAGGCTGCAAAAGTCGCAAGTGGAGCGCCTATCCTTGATCGCATCTATGGATCCAAGAGTGATGAATGTGGGGTCGACTGGGGCCAAGAAACAGGGTAATGGGTGGGGGCAGGGATGGATAGGATGTGTCAAGTGTTGTATGTCGAGTTTTGAGCACACCTCACAGAGTCTCGTAGTTGAGTCCGAAGACGCCATGACTTGATCGAAGACTCTGCTTGAAGATGAACCGTGCTTACGTAGGTCACTGGGGGATTCAGGGGACGGCATCACATCTACGAAATAATACGTTATCCAAGCCCAACAGGCCTCCCCTTCAGCAATCCCCTCCCGTCACTGGCATCTCCTCAGGCTGATTGGCAACCGCACGCCCACTCCACTTCTCCCCCACAGCCTCGCACCACAACATGTCGTCTCCCCCTCGCCGGAGTGCCGTCGTCGTCTCGTGCGATCGTCTAACCCAGTCCAGCAACCAGCACACCGAAAAGTGGGGGGGACATACCGTCCAAGTTTACTGCTGAAACATACCGCCCATAGGTTTCCGAGGGCATTGCTAGCCCGGGAAGGCAAGGCATTGGGCTCCGTAGGCAGCACGAGGGACGTCGACGATTCCGTTGACGGCAGGAGAGGGTCGGTGGAGAGGCCAGCGACGACATGGATGAAGAGGACGCTGTAAGATACAGCGGGTGTTTCCGAGGGCATCGCCTGCTTGTGAGAGGGATATCTCGACGCTTTGGGTATGGGCAAGGTAACAACATGGCGAATGCGGTCGTAAACGAGGCCTTGAGTTCCGTAAGTGGTGCGAAGGACGGCGACGATTCCAATGTCAGCGCTGCCGACATCGACGTCAGAGAGGACTCGGCGGAGGTGACGGTGACGACGACCCAACGAAATACAACGGGTGTTTCGTCGTCCACCTGGATCCCATGTAGATCTGGCGCGCACATAGAACGGAGAAGCACGTACTTTGCCCAGCTCCCTGATCCCCCACTTTGATCACCCCGATTCAAGGCTGTACAACCCCTCAACTGTTGTCACGCATACCGCTCACTTCCTGGAGCCAAGCTCCCCTTGGAGACGGAATGGAGCGGGTGCAAGCCTGCTGACACCAACATCAGCACGCGCGCATGAAAACCGACAGCCGTGTACCCCGAGTATCCCACCTCGACATGAACCACGAGTACCTGTACAAGCCTCGAGCGCACTCGACGCTGGCGTCGCCTTCAGGTTGGCCGTCAAAGTGCCCAACGAGGGAGCGGGAACAAGACGGGCAACCGAGAGCCTCCTCCGACGTGTCGCGAGAGCTTCGGATTCGCGTAGCTGGCGCAGGTGTTCGCGTTCTAAAACGGCGTCAGGGCCCTACGACGACACACCAGTGGTACGCACCGGCGTCATCGTCCCACTTGAGACGCGCCAATCCCTCTGCGAGCGTGCCATCCCCGCCCTCGTTGCGCGTCCGCCTTTGACTCGGATTGCTTCGAGTGCCTGCGTGGCTTTTGCGACCTGGCCTTTGCGATCCTTGCCAAAGTGCTGTGTCTACAAGCGCATGTCGCGTAGACTGGTGAGGTCAGACACAGGTATTCTCAGGCTTGACTCGCTTTCCATGGACAGCGTTTGCAATAGAGGTTGTCCGTGGTGGCAGCACACACATCCGGGTTAGCCTCTATCTAGTTACAAGCAAGAAATAGACATCATAGATCGTCCCTTTATACATCCTCGAACCCCGCATTCCGCACACGATTGACCTTTGTCGGACGCTGCGTCCACACATCGTCGGGACCCGCCCTGCGCCACACATAGCCCGCCTTGAGCTGAATCTCCCTCAACGCCGGACAGTACCGATTCCACGCGTGAATGAGTTCCTTGAGGATGACCTCTTCGGGTTCCTCTGGGGTCCACCCGTCGAGCGACGACAACGATGACGACGAAGCAAACTTGGCTTCTTCAAACTCGGCGTCGTCTAGTTCGCTCCGTTCGGAACCGTCGACGCCAATGAGATCGCCCAGCGCGAGTTGTATAGAGCGATGTGGGTACCCCCGAGCACAGAGGCTCTCTGGGACGATACCGACATTGTCGACGCCGGGGGGCATGACCTTGAAGACACGGACAGACCACAAGCGGGGCATGCGACCAAAGAAGTGGGCACCCATACCCAGTACCATTTCCTACGTCTCATGAGCTTCGTCGAGAGAAGAAAGTGAGACGATCGCACCTCGGTTGGATCGCCTTCCTTGTACATGATTTCGAGTCGCTTGAGGTTGCTGAAATGGTGGAGGATGGCGTAGAGAATTTCGTCGTCCCACCAGCCGATGAAGATGGAGAGCGTTTCGAGATCGACGCCACCGCCCGCGGTCTCGATCTCTTTAAAGGCTTTTCCCAACGCGGGGAGACCGCCCGTGGGGTCCCTGATGGAGAGATGTTTCGGGTGACGGGGACCGGCGACGACGGACTTTATGGTTGTCAAGGGACCCTGGTAGGAGGTCAAGTTGGGGAGGGCGTTATCGGGTAGTCGAAGCCAGGGAAGGTAGTTTCTGATCCGCAAGTTGGCGATGCGGGGACATTTGACGAGAAAGTCGGCAAACGGGTTGATGAGTTGGTCGTGTGGTTCGGAGACGTAGGACTGCCACGATTTTTGAGTGGGAAACTTGACGTCGATGGTGTGAATGTAGGAAGAAGGGACCGGGGGTGAGTGGTGAGTGGGGGGAAAGAGCTGGGGAGGAGTAACATCGGGGGGTTGGAGCGTGTGCAAGGGAGGGATGGTGGTGGCGCCGGGCGGCAATGTGATGACAAAGCCCTGTACCCAGTTGTTGGGGGGCGCTGGCGGGATGGGAGGTTCGCAAAAGTGTTTGTAGAGGTAGCAGGTCCAGTCGAAGCGGATGACGCGAAGCTGTTTACCCTCTGCGAAAGCGCGGAGCTCGCGTGGATCACGTCGGCCGCGTAGTCCGATGATGGTGAGTTCGGTGATGGGAAGGTCGCGGGGGTGGAGGATAGTGAAATGGGGACGGAGGGGAGGAGTGCAGTTTTCGATGGCGAGTTTATCAAGGAGGGGAAAGCGGTGTACAAGGTCGTAGAAAGTATCGGGGAGGACCATGCTATTAAAGGTGAGATCGCGGAGGTTTGAAAAGCTGGACGCATGGGTGTACACGGTGTCGGTGACGTTTTCCGCGGCGAGGAGGTCTACGGTAGCAGCGAACCCGATTTCGTCGAGGATGCGGGTTTCATGGGCGCGATTGGGTCTGTGCAGAAAGGTGATGTCGCCATTGAGGTGTATGATGGCTCTGGCACGGCTGATCTGCTCGATGCGGTCTAGCTGGGAAGTGGCGGTGGATATACCGAGTGTGAGCGTGCGGACGACGGTGCGCAGCTGAGGGTTGTTTTGTAGAAACGGGTGGTTTCTGGTGAATTTGAGGGGATCTGACCAGATGAGGTGTCTGTAGAGAACGCGGACGCCGAGCGATTTGAAGCGCCTGTTTGTGCGTACGACGGCGGCGAGGTCGGCTGGAGCGTCGAGTTCTTCAAAGACGTGCATCCACAGCTCGTTGGGAAACATCGTCAAGGAATGGTGTGGCTGTGCTCTTGTTGCGATGATCCTTCGTGCTGCTCCTCCTCGGCGTCAGGTGGCTCGCCGAATTCGTCCTCGTCCACGTCCTTTGCCAGCGTCACCGCCACCACTGCCCCAAGACACCTTCAATGCCCCTCTCTACACCCTCAAGGCATTCGCTATTGCCACCGCCATCGTCGTGTCCACTGCGTCCGTCTCTGTCGCGGGTGTCATGGCCTATCTCGACGTCCGCAACGTCAGTCCATCCCCAACACACCCATGCACGTGCGCTCATCCACCCCACAGACGACAGAGTTTGCTGCCCGCATGCGCACGTGCGTAGCACAGTCCATGCCCGTCCTCACTGCAAAAATCTATCGACGTCACGACGGTCCCGCTCTCGAATCCCCACCTCCAGCTTACGACCACGACGCAGCCCAGCAACGACTCGCAGACGCGTTCGACAAGGGCGGTTTCGACGCTTGGGCAGAGGTTGCTGCAAAAGAGTTGGAAGTGGAAACAGAGGTCGAGCGTGCCAAAAAGCACTAGTGCCTACGCGGTACCGTACAAAATTACCTGTCCATTACCAGTGGCTGTGTCCTATCTTCTACCATGCCCAAAGAGAAACCCGGTGCACCGTCCTCCAGAAAAGCAGCCGCAAAGGCACAGAAAAAGGCAAAGGCAGCTCAAAAGACCGCACGTAAGGAAAAGAAAAAGACCCAACGCGACAAGGATGATCAAGATGACCAAGATCTCGAGGATATCCTTGAAAAGGTGCATCTCTTGGCACCCGCGATCGCACTTGCTGATCATGCCGTGTTTCCAGTAGATGAGACAAGAATGGGAGGCGGTGCATATAGTCACGGAAGAACTCGTAGAAGGTCCTCCCGGTAGACGTGCAAATGCAACCCTCACCGCATGTCCAAACGGAAATCACCTCTGGTCCATCGGAGGCGAGTACTTTAGCGACGACGGTAAAGCAGTGCGTATCACATCCGTCGCCTGCGATCCCTGCTGACTTTATCAGTACTTTTACAATGACGTCTTTCGCTACTCTCCCGACAAGGTACATCTCTCTACGATCCCAGTCATCTCCCCCCGAATACCTTCTCCTTGCAGGACGAATGGCGGAAATTCGTTTCACAAACTTGCCCGGGTCCCCGTTCAGCGCACAGCGTCGTCGCCTCTCCCGTTGGAGGTGGCAAACTCTATCTCTTTGGTGCGATCTTTGTGATATACCTGACACGTAGTTGACTCGTGTCGCAGGTGGCGAATTCTCCTCCCTTTATCAAAATAGCTTTCACCACTATCGCGATTTCTGGGTATTTGATATCTCAACGCACACCTGGGAACGAATCGAGACCAAGGTGCGACCGAGCGCACGGTCCGGTCATCGGTAAGATCGACATCCACTTCACGCGCGGGATCGCTGAGCTGGTCAATAGGATGGCCATGTGGAAGCACTTGATTGTCTTGTTCGGCGGATTTTATGATCCGGGGTATAAAAGTGAGTGCACGCATCGTGGTCTCGACCTCTGCTTAATCATCTGCATTAGCTCAGTACCTCAATGATACCTGGGTATTCGACACGCAAGAGTACAAATGGCGTCAAATCGACTTTAGAGAAGCGGAACGAAAGCCGTCGTACGTCCCCCTCCCTCATCCAGATCCAACTGCAACTGACATGCCCAGGCCCCGAAGTGGCTTTTCGTTTTTGCCCACACCCGACGGCATTGTCCTACACGGTCCGTCCCCCCAACCCGAGCTATGGTCCGACCATGACACACGACAGGTGGTTACTGCAAGGAATACACCAAGGGAAAACGTCCCGTCGGCGTCATCCTCGACGACACCTGGTTCCTCAAGTCCGTCTCGATCCACCCATCACCTCCGCGCGCACTGACAGCTGATCCAGGATAACCCTCGACACGTCCCTCCCGACACCCCTCGTCCTGAAATGGGAAAAACGCAAGACGGCTTCGTCGACGCATACACCATCCGCCCGTGCGGGGTGTACGATGGCTCTGTGGTCCGCCAAGGGCACAGGCGTGATGTTTGGCGGCGTGACCGACGAAGAGCGCGGCGAAGAGGGATTGGAGAGCATATTTTGGAACGACTTGTGCGTGTTGCCGTGGGGTCAGGGACGTGACTGATGTACTGTCTTGGATGCAAGGTATGGATACCAGTTGGCAGGTCATGGCCGATGGATCGCCATGCATCTCAAAAAGCCGAAAAAGAAAGGAGGGGGGAAGAAGAAGCAGGTCAAGGGCGGTCCCTCTCTACAAGACACCGATGACCGCGACGACGACGACGGCGACGACGGAGAGGCAAGTCCATCCCTTATTCACGCAGCGTGTACACTCAACTTCGATTACAGCCGAAATCTCCAGTAACGGCCCGACTCATTCCAGAACCCAAACACGACGACGACGCCGACCCAGACGATCCAAACCTAACCAAGCCCATGCCGCGTTACAACGCCATGCTCGCCGTCCTCCGCAACACGCTCTACATGTACGTCTCGTCCCGCCGCCGATGTCATGTGCACGCTGACGCTGTGTAGCTATGGCGGCATATTTGAACTCGGGACGCGCGAGTATACGTTGGACGACTTTTATGCGCTCCAGTTGGATAAACTGGAGCGGTTTGTGTGTCTCAAGCCGAGTGGGATCGTTATACCGACCGAGGCGGAAGAAAGCAGTGAGGAGGGGGATAGTGGTGATGATGGGAGCGATGACGACGAAGATGAAGAAGACGCTGAAAGGGAGTCGGAGTCAGAGGACGAGCGGGAAAAGAAACGCAAAGGAAAAGGCAAGGAGAAGAAAGGAAAGAGACACGAGGTCGAAGTGAGCGACGAGGAGCCAGAACGGCCTACTTCCGATGTGGATGCAACAGTGGACACGGAAACACAAGGCGCGGAAATTGGGAAGCAGGTAAGCCAAAATCCAATCGCCCGCTGAAGTCCGGGCTCACGTGGGGGATGATAGGACGACCTACGGGCCCAAGCGACAGCGTTCATGGGCGTCTCAGCAAAGGATGCGACCCGTTCGGCCGAAGATGTTATCAGTACGCCTGCCCCAGGAGAGACGCTCGCCATGTTTTACGCCCGCTCTCGTACGTCTCATTTGGATGTTCTGTCGTCGATCAAGACTGATATGGACACAGGCGAATACTGGGCCCAAAAAGCTCACCAAGAACATGCCAACGACAACCGCGGCAAGCAATTACGACGCGACGGCTTCGGGCTCGCCGAAGCGCGGTACGGTGAGTCCCCTCGGGGGCACTGGTGGTCATTTGACGTTCACGCTCACATCACGCGTCTAGCGGAGTACAAGCCGATATTGGACGAGGTGGAGCGGATTTTGGCAGAGGCCGGGTTGGACGAGGAGGAGATGCGCATGCAGGGTGCGAGGGCCACACATGGGGATAGTGCCGGCGCGGGGCAGAGTCGGAATCGGCGTTGATGGGGACGGGACTCCCGGGTCAATCTCATCCCACAAGGACGCGCATGTGAACTTGGACGTTGTATTGGACATTGTCGACGGAATCAGCGTCAAGAAAAAAAGTGTCCGACTCTATGACCGGGTCTGACCTTTATCCAGAAACACGCGGCAGTCTACACCACATGTGCTTGTGGACGCGGCGCGTTGGCATGGATGCGGGCGACTACTCTCGAACGGTTGGCCGTAGATACCCCTGCACGCAAAAAAAAGGCGTTGGTTTAGAGAACCTACGGTTTGTGTTACACCGCAATAGCACGTGAAGCCTGGCCAAGAAAGCGTATGGAGAGATGGACAAGGAAGATGTTGGAAAAACACCATTGCTCGCCATACAGCACCACACGGCGTGCAGTACATACCCGTGATACAAACCCCGTCGTAGTAGGTATACATACCGAGGGTGGGTGAGGCAAGGCGTCCAGTGCGATAAGACTGCCATTCTGTCGTACTGAATGCCTTATACTCTTGGCCCGGGACACTAGTACCGTGGCATGCGTCAGAGAGGCACGCCACGTGATCCTCGACTTGCTTGCGTCTCTTCGTAGAAGAGCAAGTGGTGTGTATGATGTGCCTGGTTATTTTATTGATTCTTCGAGGGGATGGCAGACGGTGGTGGCGATGAACAGAAAAGTAGACAGGCGGACTCAAACTTGCGGATATGACCAACTCGGAATGTCCCCTTTTGTCCGAGTCGCCCCTTTCTCCGAGTCGACCACCATGTCACTCTCAATTCACACCGACTCTTGTGTGCACTTCTTCTCGCATTAAGAATATGTCCTGTTAAATCAATTTTCACGCTCAGCTTGGGGGAATCCAGGATTTCTCTCAGTGCTGGCCTTTTATGGTGATGCCAGTGGTGTTATCAAGTTTATCAACCTCGGCGAATATCTCCCCGCCTTTCGAGCCCTTTTTATAGGGATTGGAAAGCATCCCGAGATCCTCGTCAGGGACGAGTATCGTACCACACTCGACGCATTGCAGGGAGACGAATGCTACAGAGGGGCTTATGTTATAGGTCATCGCGGCATTGGTAAGTCTCGCACAAGAGTTTGGCATACGTTGAGCGGTTTCATTATAGGAAAAACACATTTCCTCGTCTATCTCATCTTGCATTTTCTCGGCCAGGAACAGGCTGTCGCACTCCAGCTTCCAGGGACCCATTTGACGCCTTCTTCACTGAAGTTGGTGTTAATATTTGGTCTGACATGGATGGTCGCCCGCTGTTCGACTGTCCATCCTTCATATGGGCGCTCTGCGATGATGCCAACCTTGCGAGTGGTATGCTGAAAGCGCAATTACTCGAGCTCTTTAATAGTGCGTTCTATTTCATTCGGCCGCAAAAAATCCAAAAGGTCATCCACCGCATGATACTACCCTCGGTATGCGTGCCGACACACACACTCCGCGCCCTTCTCGCAGAGGCCCTTCAGAAGGAACCCCATGCCACCAAGCTTGATTTCTTCCGAGTTCTAGGTTCCCCGGACTCGGAAGGAACTCGTCAAACCGCGCATGATATCTATAAATCCTGGCTTCATAGCTTCCTTTCTACGCAAGGAATGACAATGCAATGCGAGTGGCTTGTAGCATCAGGCTTGCGTGGTACCAAAACTCGGACGCAGGTTTTACAGGGGACACCTGCGGTCATGTCGACGCCCCAGGATGCACCCGCGGCTCCCTTCTACTGGATTCCTACCACCGGGAATTTTCCTGATATTGACAGTGCGTTGATAGTGAAGAAGGAGATCGTGGCGATTCGGGTCTGTATCGGAGACCGTCATCGTTCACCACCGGAAAAGGGTTTGGCAGAACTAAGCAACCTCTTACCCGACAAGCTAAAGAATCGTCCTTGGAAGTTGCTGCTCGTGAGCATGGACACCGAATCTGGGCTCGAGGTCCTCGCAAAGAGGTACTACGGCGAGGTAGTCTCCCCGACAAAAAAGACATCCGTAGAGATTGGCTGGTCGGTGGTAGATCCCGTGCAAACGGACGTCGTTTACAAGGTCTGCACACTGGTCGGTCCGTCGGGCATCTGTTGACGTAATTATTAGGAATTTGGTGATGTCTCTGACCCGGCATCGGATGAATCCACGGAGAATGGCTACGAAGAAAACGGGGGGAATGCATGAGTCATATCACCACTCAGCCGACACACCATGCTGTCACTCGGGTCTTCCGCAGATGAATAGGAAAAAATACAAGAGTGCGAGCATGTTTGGGCGAATCGTAGGGAGTGTGCAGGTGGTGGTTGGAGAAGCTCAGCGCTGAAGAGAACGATGGTATGTCTAGTTATTTCACGTCATTTTTGCATTCTCGTTGTTGCACTGCAATTTAGGCGCTTTTTGTCGAATCAGGACATGTAAGTCATCATTACTACGAAAGCATAGGTACGTCGGAGTCGTCGTGATTGCGAGTAGGCTTTCGAATGGACAAGAATGGATCAACAGAGAGTGATGCGAGGGAGGAAACAGAGGACATACGAATGCGGCAGCTGTTACGTAGCAGAGATGAATACAGTATACGGCGTGACAGAAGATTGGTTTCTGCTTTGACTACCCTCACTTATGTACTCCCAGGATTTTCTATTGTTACTAACTCTGTTTATCTTTGAATCAGGGCATGCAAGCCGTCGTCGCTATGAAAATACAGGTACATGTACATCTAGGTCCATCCTTGCTCCTAGAAGTGACCACGAACAGGCTTTGGGACATATCTGCGCACGAAGAAAGCGATGAGCGACATGATCGGGAACACACAAAAGGCGCACGTACGGTTCTTCAAGATAGGTGACTTCCTCTGGTGTCAACGTGACCTCGGTCACGATGCTCT
>JBBPRA010000826.1:0-12658 GCA_038092775.1 Boletus rubescentipes
CCCTCTGTGCAACTCCGCTGATGCATTGCGAGTGACTGCAGTGTCAGGAATCTGGCAACAATTTGAGTGGTGTGGCACAGATCTCCTTTTGATTGAACCCAATGTGATGTTGCCAACATCATCCTGGATTTTAGTTTGTGGCCAGGTATGTGTCAGGCTGTTTAATCAGACATGGCAAGTTCTGGTTCGATTGGACAAATGGCATCTGGCCTGTTGTTATATTCCCCACGAAATGATTGCACTGTAGCTTCATTTGAGAACCGGTATAGCTGTCCATTAAGGGTCCTGGAATTGTACCTTTCCAGCACCCAAACTTTGAGGCCTTGCCCATTACTCCTTCCTCCGCTCCGCTCTGGCACCATTCCGCTATTCCTTCTGCTGTTCCGCTTATAACATCTAAGGCAAGTAACTTTAGTTACTACTCTTCAGGGCGCTTCACAGTGTACCTGTGAAAAAACATCACTGCTGACTGTACAAAAGCATGACTGAGAGTGGCACCATATATAGGCCATCAATAGTGCTGTAGCTGTTGTGTGCTATGTACTCTTCTGTATTGGATCCTTTCATCCACAGGTTTTGCGCCTCTAACTCAAGATCTGAGGCTATATCTATCCCCCAACATCCATTCCACACAATCTCACTGAGTTAGGTGGAAGCAGTGTATGAGTGGATCACCTACCTCTGCGTTGCAGATGCCTCAGACGCACTGGCAAGAAGATGCACATATACTGGCATCATGCAATGGTAGAAGTTCTGCAGCATGCCAGGTCATAATATTTGTGGGAGGAAGAATAGTTCTATTGGGAATTCCATTGGACATACCTTTCCAACCTCTTTCTCATATCAGCAACTTCTCATATGAAGCAAAATTCATGCTGATCTGCCCATAAATGAGGTCATGCATGTTTAAGTCAGTCAGAAGTGATTGTCAAGATTTGGCCCAGAAACATCCAATTGTGGGCCACTGCATGACAATTGTCAATCCATGATTGTTCATTGGATCTTCAAAATGTCTGCAATGGCTGGTACCCTCACAAGTTGTTCTAGAATTCTGACAGCACATGCAGCAATTGGCGAAAATGTATCAGGTTAGTGGGGACACTCACTGGTCAGATGACTTAGTGGGTCTGTAGATGCATTTAGTGAGTGGTGCCCTGGGGCAGCTGGGATCTGTATGTATGCTAGGGGAATATTGAGAATATCATCATCCTCAGTCACACCTTTTTGCCTAGCTCCATCAGAGGAGGTGGTGGATGGTAGGTGGTAGGTCAGATTGTGATGGAAGGATAAACATTCTTTGGATTGATGGACTGGATTCCGTTGAGCCTTTAGTGCACTGCAGTAAGCAGTTGATTGGCTATCAATGCATCCCAGAAAAAAAGATGAGGTCACAATTGCGCCAAGAGTCCACTGACATCAAGAGCGAAGGGAGGGATTCTCCTTTGCCATCGTGAGACTCCCTTGCTCCCATTCTATTCCTTTGGAGACTCCTGACAGCTCCCAGCAGACCAGAGCAAAGTATACCAGACCTTGCACCTTTGTGAGCTTTGCGAATTGAGATCAAGGACATGGCCTGTATGGTCGGTCTGTTGTGACAAGAAACATGGTTGTTCACATGCAAGCAAAGAGAGGAAGACCTGCATCACCTCACTGCCTCACACAAATGGACACTACACCATCGAGTGGCCATCCTTGTCTGCAACCAGAAATATTTGTTCCCCATCGTCATTAGTTCTGAACCACCCACCAAACAGCCCTCATGATCAGCAGTCTTATCTACCCGCCTTCTCATGCTCTAAACCAGCACCGTTGTCTTCGAAGGTGACAACAGTCATCCCCATTCACTCCCAATCCCATTGGAACCGCCCAACACGCAGCCATGTTGGCAGTCCCAAGCTGGTTACCTGCCTCATTGTGCTGGATACTGGCCCCATTGTCTTCACAGTTGTCAGCAGTGTCGGCAACACTCATTGGTATGTGACACCAGTCATTGTCTGTATTGCTTTGGCTAACATGCTGCAAAGATAGCACTGTCATTAGATTTTCCGTGCATGAGTCATCAACAGTTAGCACAGCCATATCGCATTCTCACAATCCATCAAGTCTACCACAATGGGCTACTTCCTGGGCCTGCTTGCGCAGCTGGAGGTGAGCCACTCATCATGAGAGGGGAGCACCAGAGGCTCAAATGCCTTACAGATGCTGAGCACTCGGTATCTGCCCTAGGGCAGGCTTGCAAGTGTATCCACTCCAGCATTACAACCAGGAGAATCAATTCAACTTCTACCTTCCACAACCGATCCTTGTGGAACATCCCCACCATCTATTCCCATGCCCCTTCCTGCTTCCCACTCCACTGATGATGTGGGCATGCTCACATGTCAAGACCAAGCCTACCAGTGACTCAGATGAAGTTAATCCAAGCGTTCTGTGCATTTCAAACAGTCCTGTATGGGCATTTCGCAAGACTAGCCACATTATCCCGCTCCACCTACTCCTCCAACCTATTGTCCATACTTTCCTAATCCATTGTGCCACCCCACCTCTCTTCCCTCATGGTTTTCAAAGCCTATCTATATTCCCTGCCAGCTGAACCACTGACACAGCGGGCCTATAGAAGTGTTTGCATTCACAACAGACCCTTCAGAATTAAGCAATCAACTGATGAGTGGGGCAGGATGGATAGAGTGGGATGGAATATAAGTAGTTTTTTCACGTCCAGTCCATTCTGGTTTTTTGCCTCATTTGGAAATCAACTGGTCTGCAACTAGTCCTAAACAAGAGAGAACAGCTACAACTGGCCACTGCAATGCACAAAACCAGGCTTTCCGGACCATAGGCTTAGAAGTCATGCTTAGGGATAGTGTTATGCAATGTAGTACTAAGGATTTGTACCACAGGGGATGCCATCGGATATGATCTTTTGCGCATGACATGTCAGTGGTATATAATTTGGTATGGGCAATTGAAAATGCAGAAATGCAAGCCTCTAATTTGACCATTACAGTATACATGAATTGTTCAGCATGACCATTTTGTTGAGAAGTGTGGGGAGCATTCGATTTCGTGTATCTTTGAGCATTATATTGAAAGCATTGCAGTTGTGTTCTCCCCAGCATTAGACATCCACTGTTTAACCTGTACTTTATGCTGGATCCTGTAGTGTGCCCTTGTTGTGGTCCCAAATTTTGGAGATATTGGAGTGAAGGTCAGGAGATGAAGCGGAGCTCATGAGAACAAGAGGAAGGAGTCAGGAGTGGATTTGGAGATCAGAAGATGTTGTCATAGTTGATATTTCAACGAAGGAATAGATGTGGAGTACACTGAGTAATATATATGAAGAAGTGGAATAGAGATTACTAAGGTTGTACTATGGATTCATAAGCAGAATGGGATCAGATGTTGGCTGGAGCAATGCACCAGAGGTCAGGAGGCCAGGGCTGTGTACATAGCAAAGCATGGGATTGGGGGTAGAATGGAGCAGATGGACTAGACTAAAAGGAGTAAGAAGTTAATGTAGAAAGAAGGAAGCATAAAGGTATAGAAGATGCAGAGGTCCAGCTGGGGGTACCGGGTATGCAAGAAAGCACCAGAGTTTACGGAAAATTGAGTGGAATTATGCAGGAGTGCCAGAGTTGGCTAGGAGTTAGTCTGCCAGAGGATCAACACATCTGTAGAAAGTGGCAAGTGGCAAACAATGCAGCATTCTTGGTACACAAAGGTATAGTCACACCATTGACATGTCCATACATAAGTACAGGGTGGAGGGTTGGCATTGATATGGCTACACATCACACTAACTCATATACATCAGCCAGCTTGATTCACTTCCCACAGTTCGCTTGGGCAGTACTTTCAATTCTCCAGCTCGTATAGCTAGAATACTAGTGTAACATGTGGGTAGTGAACCTAGGCTTGTCAAACTACTGTACATTCTAGTGAACAGCAAGACAAAATCATAGTGGTAGTGACATAACAAGTCCAATGAGGAACATATATGAAAGAGTGCTCTGGCACAATGGATGACATTTAGTTCATGGCAGCTGTCTATAATGATTGGGTAACCATTCCAAGAATGTGTTGAGGGTTGTAGTGCTAACAATTGCCTGGTTCATGATGCATGTGGTAGGACATCATGAGTGATGGTGGTGGGGGTGGGTTAGGTTTGTTATGGTGGTGGTTAAGTGTAGTCTGGGGCAGTCACAATGCTTTTGAGAGGCTTATAGACCATGACAATTCAGAGATGGGAATGTTGAAAGAGAAGTTGGATGTGAGAATTTTGAAAAAGAGTTGGAGGGTTTGATCTTGGTTGCTACATTTAATTTCTCTTAGTTATGTCCCTCACTGATGCTTCCCATTTTGAGGACATCCTGCAAGTGAGTCGAAGTTGTAATTAATACACTGTCTGTTGTTCGGAGTATTGATTGTTGTCAACTACTCCAACCCAGCATTTAAATGACTTTTCCCCAACCAACACAACAATATCCCTCACATCCTCTTTTTCTGCTTAGCCAAATGACATGCTCTAGCCAAACTTCAGCTACACACAGATGACTCACTTATTCTGCTGGGTGCCTCCCTCCAATTCCTGGGATCTCAGTTGTGACAACTTCAACAGCCACTGTGACAGCATTTCAAACCAAGGAGCTCCCAGGTGAAGCTTGGCTCCAGAGGCAGAATGCACTGGCAGGTGATAGGGGAGAGCAATCACGTAGCATCAGCACCTCCCCATCTACATGACGCAATTTGTACTTATTTACCTCACTCCCTGTATGTCTTCCAGATTCATTTGTTTCCACGGAGACCAGGCCCCCAAATGATAAAGAGGTTTTATGCTAACATAAATAAGAAAATGGTTCCAGAGTCCATTGGCTAAGCAGGAGAGGCACTAGAAGATGATGGTGAACTCAACACCCTGATTCCATATGTGCTGCAATATGTCATGGCAAGCTCAACACAAAACTACACCAATCTTGCCAATCTCCTTGCCAATAATACAATGACCCTGTGACTAAGGTGATGCATCTTGGACATCCCCAATCTTATAAATGCTAAGTGAAGTCCTTCATTCTAGAACTTCATTCCAAAGCTAAAGAATTATCTTTTTACCTGCATACATGGTTATGAGTACAACAGAGATGAACAATGCTTCAAGGATCATGAACACAACGAGCTACTCAACTCGTCTTCAGATTTGAATAAGGTTGCTACCCCAAAATGACATTGGATTGCATATACAAGTTGTGATGTTCAATGTGATGACTCTCTTACATGATGGAGAACACGCGTTTCAGGTTCCCATTTGCTATCTTGGTGGACGTTTCAAGCATCTGTCACTTCACAAGATGGTTGTGCTTTGCAAATGTGTGGTGGCTGGATGTTGAGCCCAACTACAGTTGGAGCTTCAAGCATGTGTGACTTCCCAAAGTTGGATTCATTCCAGACATTGATGGGGACCTGATGTTTGGATTTATTGACCCATTCCCAGTGATTTGAGCCTGCCATCTGATCTCAGTGTGCGCTGGCACACAGCAGCTTTAATGAAACCTGGTCCTTCACTTTATGTGAGGTCCCATCCCACTTGTAATACAATTTTGCTTATGTTCATTGCAGCTTTGTAGACAGAGATATGTTTGCTTGTTTTGTGGGAATTGGCATTGGGCATGGATGACACAGGGTTGATGGCCCTCATATGTCATCATGATATTCATCTTTTCTTTGCTAACATAGATACTCTGGGCAAACAGCAAAAATGCAGTATATCACTGGTCAAGCATTTGTTCTCACTTCTCTCTTGGAAATGCTACTATGACTGCCTTCTATGACATTGGCACATCACTGTGCATTCCCTCTAAAAGATACATCATACTTCATTATGTTCCTACAACTTCATACTAACCATTTGCTGGAGTATGGCATACTAGATGATAGCATTATCTCATGGCTATGCTTTGCAACAACAACAATGCATGCCTACAGGCATGAGTGGGAACTGGTATTATACACAATCCAGGTCTAACTGAGGGTCTCAGCCTCTCTGATGGTGAGGGCTGTGTGACTATTGGTTGTACCTCATCAAACTGATAGGCATTGAAGGACATCTTCAGTGAGTCCCACAAACACAACCTTCTAAACTTGGATTGATGGTTGCTAGTATCAATGCCATATATGGCTTCTTGATTGCCAAGCTGCTGCCATCACTCTGGAAAACCAGACTAGGTAAATCACACTTTCTGCAATTGGTTGTCAATGAAAATGACACTGACTTTTACATATTCAAGAGTGTCCATGTTCAGCTAATGAAGATATTCATTCACATGAAGATGACCTACATTCAAAAGTGTGTTATTGATAATTGTAAACTAATAACTAATGTCCATTGCATCATCAGGATGTTGTAATCATCAATATATGGAAAAATGGACAATTGTTTACACAATCTCAGGTTGAAGACTATGCTCTACATGGAAACAAGGTAAAACATCTGCCATATTTCAATTTTGTGGTGGCCACATATGAAGAAGCTATACCATCAAATGATAAATGGTCATCACAAGAACATGAAAACAAGCAATGAAATATACAGGGTTGTCCATGCAACCAATGTAGCCATTATTTGCCTCGTCATCCACAATATTGAGTGCTCCACAGGCCACAACACACAGCCTGATGTTGTTGGTCCCTTTTTTCTAAATGTGAATGAAGATAGACAAGAACTGTATTTCACCTCAATGATTGCTTTACTCTGTCCATGGCGCAATCTGAATGACATCAAATCACCAGATGAAACATTTATTTCAAGTTACCACCTTTGAAGCAGATCTCAGCATAAAGTACCATTAGGAATGTAAAAATGCAGCAACCAATTGGAATTCCAGTAACAGTCAACTTGTAGAAGAAGCAGATGAAGTGGGGCATATAGCAGATGAATATGGAAATGATAACATGCAAATCAAATTAACAGAAGCAGACTTATGAGTATATGAAAAAATTAGCAAGAGGAAAACCATGGTGCTCTTGCAGTATCAATCACACTTGGACAGCAATAATGATTCCTGGGTGACCCATTTTGATGGAGTCAGTATTGCACAAGGAGATGATTTTCACAAGATTCTTACATGGCAATTGTTGATGCACAAAGTTGTTGAGCAAATTAATGATGACATAGATAAAGAAAAGGCAGATGATGAAGAGAAAGTAACAAGTGGTCCACTGATAATAGAAGCAACAGTGGAAGACGACAACAGCTTCAAAGAGGGTGGAGTGTGGGGCCGTGAAATGCTGTGCTACATTTGTGGGAAGGCTGACAGCCCAAAATGAGCTGTGCCAGGGGTATAAGAGAGGTAGTGAGGGTCTTGCAGGTTCTGAAAATGCAGTGATGATGGGATTGATGACAGGGCATCCAGGAATGTGGAGAATGCAAAGAAGTTGATGGCAGTGGTGTTGTTTTTGCCCTGGCAGTGCTGTTCTTGTGCTGCCTGACCTGCCTTAGAGTACTTACCATGCTTGCCCTTTTTCTTCTCATCCTTGTCCTCCCCCCTGATCCTTGTTGCTGTTGTTGCAGCAGCTGCTGCTGCTGGAACTTAGGGTCCTTACCCTTTTGCTTCACCACGCTAAGCTTGTTGGCAGCTTTACTCTTAGGAGGGCATTTGTTGACATGTTGTTGCCATGTGAGGGTGGTCATATGCTTGATGACAGTGAGGTTAGAGATGGGAGCAGTGGGGCTCGTGAAAGAGGAAGGGGTAGAGGAAGTGTTCTTATCTGCTGTGATATTGATGAGGTGGGTAACAACATTTATGTAGGAAGAGAGTTTGGCCAGGATGAAAAGGGCCTAGATCTCCTTTGAAATTTTGAACTTGAACTCCTTCAGGCACTGGAAGTGTGCTTGCTGTCAGTTTCACAAAGGCAGGGGCAGGATGGTTGCCATCTGGCATATTAGTGTCAATCATCACTTTAAACTCTATATAAACAGAGGCAATGGAGGGCTTGGAGTATTGGCTCTCCAGCATGTCCCCGAACTCCTTAGCAGTAACCATGTGGGAGTATTTGTTGGCAATGTGGCTCTCCATGTCACAATGCCATTATTCCAGTGGTCAATGGCCTTAGTGCCAACATTGTCAATAGAAAAAGGCAAGGAACATTTAGTGTGGATGGCAAACCAAAAGCCTTTTGCCTGTAAGTTGGCACATATCTTAGGGGCCCATGAAAGGTAGTTGGGGCCAGTGGAGGTAGGAACAGTGAGGCCATCATTTGAAAAAGACATAGTGTCAATAGAATCTAGGATAGGATGTCAGTTCCAAGTCAAAGTGAAGCACAAAAAAACAGTGACAAGCAAATTGCACATATTGTCTAGAGTCCAGAATCCAGGGTGATATAGTCTCCCCATGGCTTCTGACCATGTTGCATGTGATCTGGAAAGATACTTGCTGTTACAGACACTATGTTATTGCTACATCTCTTATGCTTACTCCTTTTTTGACTTAGTTGTTTTTCTCTTCGAACTGCTCCAAGGGAGCGCCTTATGTCTAAACACAGCTTCTCTTTTCCACACTGTGCATGACTCATTTATACTGACTCATTGGTTAATTTTTTTTTTTCTATTGAGAAGCACAGCCCTTCTAATCCCCCCCTGCTTTCATTTCATGGCTGTGCTTATTGCTTATCTTTGACTCATAGAGACTCACACTACTGCTGGCCCTATAGCATTTCTCCCTCTTATCTCTATGCTTTGCTGGACCAGTAGCAATAGTCACTCTTCTCCATGATCATAGATTTAGTGTACACATGTATAAACACTGTGGTAGTATAAGGCCAAAGTTACCACCAGAGAACTTCAGTCAAGTCTTTTCCCTGCAAGCCAGTGCAGCAAGTACCCCAAGTAAGACAGACTTGATCCTGTCCTACTCTTAACTCTTCAAAACCTTGTCTATGGCCCTTCAGTGAGTAGTGATGAGCATTCCTTGACTCTACACTCTCTCACTAAGATTAGTAATGCAGTCCTTAAGTGGATAGCTTGCTCAGTTGCTTCACTCATATCAAATGTGACACTTTTACACCATCACTGATGTGGCTCAAGTGCTCTATTGAGTGACTCAATTACTAGCCCTCTAGAACAGAGTGGTGCAATGCCACAGTGCAGTAAGGAGCACAGTAAGTGCCATTACTAGCATGAGAATGCTGAAGTGACCAAGCAAGCTATCCACTTAATGATTGCATTACTGATCTTAGTGAGGAGAGTGTAGGGAGAGGGAACACTTGTCACTATCCACTAAAGGGCCATAGGCAAGGTCAAAGAGTTAGAGATGAAAGAAGTTGAGTCTATCTTGCTTGAAGTACTCGCCACACTGGCTTGCAGGGGAAAGACCAAGAGAACTTGACTGAGGTTCTTTGGTGGCAACTTTGGCCTTTATATACTACTTCAATGTTTGTACATGTGTACACTAAATCTATGATCCACAAGGAGAGTGACTATTGCTACTGGTCCAGCAAAGTGTAGAGATAAGAGGGGAAAATGCTATAGGACCAGCAGTAGTATGAGTCACTATGAGTCAGCAATAGGTGATAAGCACAGCCATGAAATGGAAGCAAGGCGGAAATTATGAAAGCTATGCTCTAGATAGCAAAAACATTTAGCTGATGAGTCAGTGTAAATGAGTCATGCATAGCATGGAAAAGAGAAGCTGTGTTTAGACATAAGGTGCCCCCTGGAGTGGTTTGAAGAGGAAAAATGACTAAGTCAGAAGGAGTAAGCATAAGAGATATAGTAAAAATGTAGTGTTCATAACAAATGCATGGTAAGGAGCACTATAGGCAATTACCAAGTAGTGGAGGTGTAAAGATGCACATCACATCACCCAGGGTTCATAACCTGTTGAGAGGACAATTGGCAGATCACTTTATACTCACCTAGTACTGTATTGAAGTGCTTAAGTGTGATGGTTGTGGTAGAGATCAAGAGTGATATTAAACTCAGCTAGACTTAGCTGATTATATATGATACTAATAGCATGTGAACTAACTACTAAATATGTACACTACTGTTCATTCAACATGTGTTTCTTCACAGCTCACTACTAAGTCTTTCCCTCCCCCTTGAGCTGTGTTGGCTGAGGGAGAAAGCACAGAGACACCATCAAACAAGTCAATTGAGAAGGGGAGAGAGTGTAGGAATGATTGATGTAGGCAGGCAAAGAAAAGGATCAGCATATCTCAGCGGGCAAAGAAAACACAGTTGGAAGGTCCACAGACCACTCTCCACTATTCCTGGTCCATCCAGACAATCCTGGAGTGAAACAAACAAGCATGATAACAAGACACGGTCAAGTACATAAACTGACTGCACAGATGAACAAGCAATCCTGATGTCAAAATGATTGTGGTGCAGCCACTTGAGTAAACAACAATAGTGCTTGAATTGGGTACACAGTCACTATGTGCAACACCATAACACAAAATGAGGTCAACACCCATGGTCTCCAGACAGGAAAAGTTTGAACAGACAATAATGAATACACATAGGGGCAAGGGACATACCCACTGCTAAGGCCAAGCAGGACTAAGTATCCCAGCAATGTTCCAATCCCATACATTGTGGGCATCCCATGTCAGCATGTCAGCACAACCATCTTTAAGGGATGTTGGATTTGCAATCTGGAAAGTAGAATTGAGGTCAAATACTGTATCTATTCATATCCTTGATAGACACCATGCAATCTAGATTGTCAGAAGTATTCACCTCAAGTGTGGAAGCAATGCTCTTGTGTGTCCATAATTTTCCAGCACTTCTACCCTGGTATACTGAAATTATCATAGGGGTTGCAAGAACCCAGCTTTGAGTCTTAAAGAGGAATGAGCAGAGTGGTAGGGTGGGGATGTGGGTGGACTTGCACATTGCTGACTCAGAATCATTCACTAGTGGCCATCAAATCAGTGACTCAAAGCAAATTTATGTCATTGGAGTTTCAGCTTGTTTCTTGGCATGTTTCATCAACCCCTGGCCTCAAACTTGCCTATTCAGTTCTTCACCTTTGAAGGTGGTGTAACTACTCCTCTTGATGATGGGACATATTATGGAGTTGCTCATGCCATTGTCCAGATGACAGCAGGTACAAATGTGGAAACCAGTGAGCCTGACCTTCAACTCTTTGCAACTGATGCATGTGTTCCTCTTTTTGTCTTTTCTTCTGCTTGCATTATATATACTCACAAATTGTATTTTAGATGAACTCTGCAGCAATATGAATGGTCCAGTCTCAGATGAAAGACACTGTGATTCTTTTAGTTTTCTTTGCTCAACCATGAATATATACTGGCTTCATCCTCACCTCATGTGGTTCTCTTAGCTACATCATGCCCATTCTCCATCTTGTCCACCATACTCCCTTGCCTATGCTGTCATCATTGTACATAGGTTGTGCATATTAACCACATGTACTATATGGTCACCAGTGAATATATGGTCACATTTCTGCATTCCACATCACTACATCCTTAAGGTGCAATCCTAGCATTCAGGTTCTATCTGGTCAAAGAGGTTGCCAGTTATTATTGTATATGTCTCATCACTACAGTCTTTGTGATGAATGCATACACTTGCTTGCCTGCATCCCTGGACACTGTGAGCCCCAATCCAAGGTACACAAAGCTAATCTGGAGCCTGGATCCATCTAAGTTGCCCAATTCACCCCTTGTGCTGGCTTGTTGTTGTTTCTGCAAAAGAGATTCATGTGTAACATATATGTACTATGATATACAGTGACCTCCAAAACTGTTGCAATGTCTAATCTTGATGTGGTGCACAAAGCGCACCACAAACACCCATGGGAGTTTCACTTTGCTTTGGTGGGGACAAACAAAGTACAAACCCTTGGTTACAAACTGATTCTTGGGTCGTGTGATTTGGCCCAGTGGCTGTGGAGATATGGCCATTCCAAATCAGTAATATCATTGCAACAGTTTTGCATCTCTCACCAGTACAAGCAGAATTTCATTCAAATTGCATGATATCTGGTTATATTTGGTCATACAAACAAAGATACATATGCAAATATTATGTCTGAGTTTGAAATAATTCACACACTTCTTTATTCCCAACCATACTATTGTGAGATCCATTTCTCCTACTCAGAGAAATACCATCCTCTCTATGCTTGATGCAGGACAATCTGCTCACTCTATTGCTTCTGCCACTGGTCTGCATGTGTCCACTATATCCAGACTTTGCTCCAAGGAGCATTCTGAGCTTCAAAAGGCTGCTGGAGGTCATCCCTCCAAGCTTTCCTCTGCCAACATACACCATGCCATTCATCTTATCTCATCTGGAAAGGCAGAGAATGCTGTCCAGGTGACCAAGGCACTTACCAATGTTGTCAACCAATCCCTCTCTACTACCACAGTGTGCCAGCACTTGAAGAAGACTGGTATGAAGGCTGTAGTCAAGTCCAAACGCCCTCTTCTCTCAGCCAAACATCATAAGGCTTGTTTGGATTATGCCTATGCTCATAAAGATTGGACTGTGGAAGACTGGAAGAACATAGTATGGTCAGATGAGACCAAAATCAATCGCCTAGGGTCAGATGGGTGCAAGTGGGTGTGGAAAAAGGCAGGTGAGGGGCTTAGTGATAGGGTGGTACAAGGGACAGTGAAGTTTGGAGGGGGT
>JBBPRA010000827.1:0-12653 GCA_038092775.1 Boletus rubescentipes
CCCAATGGGAGCTTCCCACAATAATAGCTGGGCAATGCACTGCCACCGACGTCCATGGTACACCCGGGGATCAAGTACCTTGGCCCCGTTCCTTCCCGTTTTCAAACATTGCCGAGGTGGTCACTTCGATCTAAACAAGGTGATTAAAGCCCCTAATGTACGAAGAACAAGTATTGTCACTACCACCACCTGCTACTTGCAGGTGAAGGAACTTAAGACAGCAGGTGACAGAGTGTGGCTCTTCAAATCACCATTTGCTCCTCGGTGACCACCCCTAACTTCTGTCTAGCGATTCCGACAGCAAAATTCGTGATGCCTGAACTCGTCGTCTCTCGTTGGATGAATTCTGTGAAAAAAGACTGGTAGGTTGGAAATCTTGTAACCGCATTCAGACGTTCACTGACCTGAAAACGCAGCGGGATCCATCGATCTGAACGACATGCCGTATGCTGTCGTCTAGCTTTGAACCTTTCGACCGGAGTACAAGGCCGAGAAATGGCCGACAGCGGCGACGAGCTCAGACTGCAAGTGCGTTCTACACGTCATGTCGTTGTACTTTACTAGCAAATATGATGGCGGTCGGGAATTTTGCCTATCAAGCTTTGCGTCTGGTTGAGTGAAATCAATCATCATCTGGTCCCAGTAAAATTGACTTACTTTTCACTTTAGTTCACGAATTGCTTAAACGCTTCATAACAAGACAGAATAATCCGCCTATTATCCAATGGCTTCATGCCTTCACTCCAGCGGCGATTTGGCCTCGGGACATCAGGAACGTGCGCATAGACGGTGGTTGCCACCTGAGGGTAAACTCCGCCTCCGACGCTAGTGACGAGTGCTGCCGTAACCTTGATTTTGTAGAATATCGGTGCGGTACCCTTCATAGTGATTCCAGCCATGACCTTGGACTCAAGGGGGAGCTGATTGAGTGTTTGTTGGCGAGTCCGGTTATTTTCAGCAAAGGCTGCGATGGCTTCTGCGATGAGCTGTGGTTCTGGATCTGAATTATCCATGTGTCGTTTGTCTTCCTGGACAAGGAGCAAGATTTGGTTTTGGTCGATGATGCATACGTCCGTTTTGGAATACTTATTCTCGCCGCAAATGACTAGAGGGATGTCCTTCCTCGTCCTTGAAACCCTGTCCCTCGTGCTGTAGCCCAACGCACGCAACAGCAGCACAGCAAAATCGTCGACGGCAGATTCCTCTGCAGGGGCAGGGGACATAGCGAGATCCATTGTACGAAGGAGCTCATAAACACTGTCATCAGCTGCGTCGTCAGGATCTGTAGCCGTGAGGACAGCTGGATTAACGGTGGCGGGCTGAGGGAGGTTGTGCGTGCCGAAGAAGGTGGCAGCATTCTGATATTCGACCGTGATGTTGTATGCTGCGAGCTCATTCCATGTCCAATTGTTACCCGACTTGGCCCTGCGAATGAGTTCGGCCATGCTAACGACAAGGTGCTAAGAGCGGGGGCGAGGGTAGCGACGAATGCTAGTTGATCTTGTTGCCTGAATATGTATTAAAGATAGTCGAATCCTGGGTTTGGTTTTGATCGTTGGTTGAACTGTAGAGCAAGCGAGAGCACTGAACGCTCAGCCTTATCCTATTTTGTCATATTTGCTAGTAGATCACTTTCAAGTTAGAGCCTGAATCATATACGAAACTACTGCGGCGCGACAGGCTACTACGCCACCAGAGAACCCCGTGTGGTAAACGCATCCTACGAGATCCTACGATCGCAGAACGTTGCTTTGGAAATCGAGCATCAATCGGAACTACGCGTCCGCCCCACATGCTAGCCAGTGGGACTTGGATCAGGTTTCCACCGCGAACATGCCTCGATCGACACGAAACCAAGCAATATTGATGTACAAGAGAATACATGATACCAAATACCAACCACCATAAGATCAGACCTCGAAAGCCATTCCCGCACTGAAAAGCGCAGACGTCGACTTGGATACCACAGCCCACTCTGGCAAAAACGACATGACTTCTTCCAACGAAGGAATCTTACCCCCCGATCGCCCTCCCCCGACCGTTGCACGCTCATACTCGTCCCATCCGCAACTCACCCGTCCTTTGACGCTATCGTCTGCGATAGATTCTGACGCTTCCTCGTCCTTCCACTCGACTACCACCTCAAACTGTTTCCCGAAATCGCGGCTCCAAAGTTGGATCTCAGACAATCCCTGCGCGGGCATGTCGTAGCCCTTTTGAAGGCCCTTGGCTCCGTCCCCGACGATGTTAAACTTGGAGATGCGTCGGTCGTCCAACGCAAGTGTGCAATACCGCGTGTTGAGACCCTGAACGGTGATCCGAGCACTGTTGGATCCAGTGCGATTCGCGTAATAAGATACCCATGGCATATCGTCATTGCAGGGCGTGCCCTTTCCTCCAGGCGAGGGTGCCATGACCGCGTCGACTTCCCATTCGCACGTCTGCAGACCCACTTTATCCAGCGCGTCGTAGCACACTACAGACTTGCCAAACGCAGATGGGAGCTCCGGGATGATATGGTAGGCCAAAAATTGCTTGGGTCCAGTAATCGCCGTTCTTACATGCTCAATCCCTGTCCCCGATGTAGTCAGGTTCACGGTTTGGACGAAATATACTTTGAGCGGTGTGTGTTGTGAGAATGGGAACGCGACCCAAGTATACACAGTCGAAAGTACGAATATAGCAAACACGAGAAGCGTGAGCCATCGATGGGCGTTGATGCTGAATGGAGACATGGGCAGAACGAGGAGGAGAGCCAGGAGAGACACGGCGCTATAAGCTAGAACGACGGAGAAGGTGACACCGTGAGCAAGAAGACCTTGGACAAGTACATTTAAAGTAGACTTACTGGAAGCAGGACTGTTTCCATCTGTGAGAGTCTGATTTGTCGCACCTAATAATATGACAGAGATATGGAACACCAAAATGACAGGGAAAGGAACCACGAGGAGCAATTGCAAAATCCACCATCCAATTGCACCTTGTCCTTCGCCAGGAGGTGGGGTAGGTGTACGCGAGTGCTCGCGTGGAACGAGTGGAGTGGTCTCTGTGGGCTCAGAATCTTCTATGATTCTGTGTGATGGTTGCGGTCCTTCTGCATCCTCCTCGGTGCTGATAGCCTGGTATCGAGCGCCACCCGCGTAGGTAGCGTGTTCAGATCCGACCTCAGTCTCCGCCTCAAAGCCGGGCGCACTCGTCATCGCTTCAACCAGGCCCACGATGCATGCAAGGAGGACGCACACGTTCCAGGCCGTGATGAAGTAGGTGCTACCAATCTCAGCGTTGCGTAGCACTGCCGTGGAAAAGACGAGTAGTACCCAAGTAAAGCCGTAGAGCTGAAGAAGAATCGAGAGCTTCTGTTGCTCCGGGGCCAATACGGTACAGCAAACATTGCAAGGGAACGAAACCACCAGGACCGTTGACAGGTAGGCCAACGACGAAGCGGAAGCGAACACCAGGAAAGGACGAGAATGAATGATCTGAGTATGTGTTAGAAAGTGACTCTTGAGGAAAAAAGGCAACTTACGAAAGGATTCAAATGGACATATCCTGCGATCAAAGCTGCCTGGAGACCAATGCTGATGGCCAAAGCCACCCAGAACTTAGTTGAGCTCCAAAACTCAGAGCCAAACTTCTTCAATGCCAGCAAGGTTCGTTCGCCGTACGGCATGTTTACTTGAATGCCAATTCCATTGGAGTGGGGAGAACTCCGGAATCGAATGCTCCTACTCAAGCTGGCGATGTGTTTCGAATTCGCGAGAAGCAAGAGGAGGATGGGACCAGTGGAGAGTAGAACCACGTTCGTGATGAACAGTGCTTCCAGCGAAAAAACGACCAAAGCAGAACCAAATACTGACCAGCAATGAGACCTCTGTGCAGAAACAAGACTGGAAAGTGCTCACGTTCAAAGTAAACAGGTCGCTCTTGTCGGGGAAGGGGTTGGGCATGGACCGCATCTTCATTTGCGAGAGCCAGACTAGCCCCATGAGTGGCTTCCATCATCGCCCAGAGTGCCTTTTTACCGCCTTCCATACCAGATATCGAATCATACCATGTATGATAGCGACTCCTGCCTTTATAAAAGGCAAAGTCGAGACCATTCAAGCCCGCTTGTTCATAGACCGAATAATCAGTCGCTGAACGTACAACACCACGGGAAAATGCGTCTGCAAAGAGCACGTTGGCATGTGGGTGTGGGACGTGATTGCTCGTCCAGGAGAAGAGAGGTGCCATGTTTGTGGCTCGGAACATCACGGGCCGACTGCACGAGCATCATCAACGGTGAGTCGACAGCATAAAAACGATAAATCCCACCCTCCTGCAGCAGCACCTTCGAGGTTGAGGAAAACATCACTGATGTCGGCCCATGGGTGCTGTAAGAAACTGTAAAGGACATGAATACTACCTCTTGAATCGTAGCCAAAGACATACGTGTGCGCGCCGTTCAAGCCAGACTCCTCGTTGTTGTTGAAGTTGAATATGACAGCCCTCTTGGGTCTATGCTTCGCAAAGTGCTCCACCATTTGCAACAAAGTGACGATCCCCATCGAGTCGTCTGTTGTTCCGGGTGCGGTAGAGACCGAGTCATAGTGAGCCGATAGCAAGTAGCCGCCCGATTCGCGAAAGGCGGGGTCGGTGCCTTGTATGTTGACGAGGATGTTGTTTCCTTCTTGGTAGATGGCACGTGGGCGTGTAGAGAAGAGACCAGTAGACCATGATGCATTCGAGACGACGTCGTAATCAATCGTAACATGGGAATGTCGCGAAGCTATGTTTTCAACACGCTCGAGGATAAAATCACGGACGAGGTCGTTGGCATGCGAGTTGAAGGGATGAGGTCTGGCGGATACCTTGAGAGGTGAGGTCAGCGCTCGCTCGACGGCATGGAGTTGTCAGGAAGATGGCTCACCTGGTGAAGATCCGACCAAGCTTGGTCTAGGTCGAGTCCTCGCGTGTCTCTGGGGACTGCAGGTAGATTGTCTGTGACGAGGACGGTGCTGAATATTGCAGCATAAACGAGCACTAATAAGACCGTTGTCGGTATCGTGTTGAAGGCGAAGATGGACCGTAAGCGGTCGCGAATTGTCATGGTGATGTTCTACAAGTCCAACGACCGAGTTGCGGCTTCCATCAATCCCCCCCTATATCACTCCACAGCATCTGCGCCTAGCTACATACCATCAAGCATTTCACTGACTCTACATAAATTGACTATCTCTGTCGCCGCAAAGTTGAGGGGCCGGTCATTTGCATGGTGAGAAAACACTTAATGATCGTATCCGTTGGTCCATGCTACTCTACACAAAATCGGACGAGCTGTTCAAAGAGTATGTTTCGACAACAAGTCAGGGGAGAGGAGCTGGCGAGGTTGATGATAGAAATGATTGGATATGGTGAGTGGATGAATGGATTCGTTGTCGGTTGCTGTCAATGGTCTCGCGTTGCGGGGTATAGGCCACATTGACGAGCCGGGGATGCTACAAGTCATTCTGTCGACACTTCAAGTTGTCGAGGTGTACGTATTTGCGGAACCGTCACTGAACCTGGAGCGTTAGATCTCTGTGCCACTTTCTATGGTCGACGTATTGGTCGACAAATTCAACAGTCATCCCCGTGGATGGTATTGACGCCAAGTATCTAGTGGTCTGTTGGAAACCCGGGTGGGAGAAGAGGCCGCCTTTCGAATTTCGCTGGCGGCGCCGACGGATGCCGCATATCAGCATAGGTGAAACGTTGAACGATCGACGTAATGATGGCTGCTTCTCAGGCTGACCGTCAACCAGTGTCAATCCCCCATGTCAATCCCCCTATCCCACTCACAGCATCTGCTTCTATTTACTTCTCGGACGAGCTACATACTGTGGAATTTTATACTGACTCTACATAGACCGACTGTCTCCGCAAATCTTCTCCGCAAATCGTTGAGGGGCCTGACAGCTGTTGCAATCTCACGTCGAACCATACTACTTGCAAAGGCTAGGCTCTCGCCTCCTTGCCCATCAGTTTGCACCTCGCGCACGCGTGAAACACATTGTTGTTTGTATTCATGCCCTGTTTCTCACAGCCCCTCTGATATGAGTGTTATCTTGTGGACCAAAACCACAGCATTTCAAGACAATCTTACCGCCGTGCGGTTTGAGTGCCAAGCTCAACCCTACATCATATGGTGCGTCTAGTTACTCAACTACACCCGTGTTCCGTGGCGCTGGGTTGGCAGGGGCACACGTACAAAAAAGTAAATAAGCATGGACAATGCGTTGTGTCCCTTGATCATTCATCTGACAAGTACTCCGATCTAGGCGCTTTATATACCCCTCTGAATCTCACCCAGACTCGGTGACGCCCCTACCAAATTTGTACCATGAAAGAACGGCGACATGTTCAAGTTTCCAGTGCCTGGGAAGCCACCCGAACAGTATATATCGTCCAGCAGATCTCCCTTTCCTCCTTGTGCTATTGGTAGCGATCATGCCATGCAACTGGATGACAGTGTGCGCTGTGGCATTTGCTTGCGTTGTCGCTATCGATGCTTTCCATCGACGTCTCATAAAGGCTCGGTCACTTCCACCTTATCCGTTACCCCCAGGCCCACCCCCGCTTCCTATCATAGGGAACATATATGGTATCAATGCCAGCGTGCCGTGGTTAACCTACGCCGAGTGGTCCAAAGTATACGGTGCGTTCCTCGTGGACCCTCTGGTTGCACAGTTTGAGACTGGGACTGTTTCAAGGTGACCTCGTGTATTCTCGCTTTTTCGACCAGAACGTCATCATAATCAACTCTGAAAAAATTGCTAAAGCACTCTTGGAGGACCGTTCGAGCAATTATGCAGATAGACCTCAACTCGTCACCAATAAGCTGTAAGCCGTCGTTTGTTAGAGGACACGACGCATCTCATAACCCCTGTCAGATTTGGGATAGATTTCAACACCGTCCTCATGCCCTATGGTGACCGATGGCGCCTCCAGCGTCGATTCTTCCACCAGACTTTCAAAGCCGGGTCGGCATCGAGATTCGTCCCGATGCAGCAGCGTAGGATTCATCTACTCGCTCATCGATTACTCACGTCACCGGACCATGTTTTCGAGCATATCCACGAGTGGGTTATCACGGATATAGTACTGATGCTGCCCGCTCCTGATACTACACCGATCTGATAGGTTTACGACGTCGGTCATTATCAATGCGGTCTACGACTACGATCCGGTATCCCCAGATGACCACATGGTCGATGTTATCGGGAGGGTGTGTCGGCTGATAGCGGTAGCGAATACACCGGAAGCGGCAGGAATCCTGGGCGCATTCCCGATAAGTAAGCGCGGGCGTTTGCATGTATCGCTGAGGAGAAGCTGACCAGTGGGCAGTTTTAAGCATCCCATCGTGGTTCCCAGGTATGAGCATCAAGAGGAATGCAGCCATATCCAGAGAATGGGCCAGAGATTGGATCGAAATCCCCTTTGAACACGCATTACAAAGACAAGTTGGTAAATGTCCATACAAAACGGGTGCTTTTTGACCCCCAGATCAGAACGAGGGAAGTGCCTCCCCTGCTATGGTGCTCGATGGCGTCCGGGAGGAAGACGAGATAGGCGCCAATACCGCGAGGATGCAAGCTCTTAAAGATGCCGCAGCCACCGGTTTTGCAGGCATGTGTCATTTGTGGTGCATCCTTCTGCTTAGTTCACCTTGACGATCGCAGCGGCATCGGAGAGTGTGCGTGTTACCTTGCACGTCTGATTTGACCTGTTTTCTTATTACATTGTAGTCGAGCGCCACCCTCATGACGTTTCTCTTTGCGATGGTTCTCCACCCGGACATCCAGGACAAGGCATATGCTCAGATAGACGCGATCGTCGGCAAGGAGAGGCTCCCGACGTTCGATGATAGATCATCGCTACCATATATTGACGCTATTATCCGCGAAACGTTGAGATGGAATCCTGCGTTGCCCCTCTGTGGGTTGTGAATTGATCACTTTGCAAACTGACTGAGCTGTGTACAGCGATTCCCCATGCAGCGGTGAATGATGATGTTTACGACGGATATTACATCCCAAAAGGTAGGTTGCACCGTCTCGCCTGCAATCGCGTTGACACGATAGCGTACAGGGGCGACGGTCATGACGAATCTCTGGTATGCCTATCGGGTGTTTGTACAGAACCGTTGACGGTAATCGTGTCTTTTGTTGCCCAGGGCCATGGCGCACGACGAGTCCAGATATCCGAGATCTTTCGAGTTCATTCCGGAGCGGTTTCTTCAGGCCAATGGAACCCTCACGTGGGACAATGTGCAAAACATCGCGTTCGGGTTTGGTCGACGAAGTTGTGTAGGACGACACTTTGCAGAGATCTCGATGTGGTATGGGGTCGCGACGATACTCGCGCTATGGAAAGTGTCATTGCCAAAAGACGAACACGGAAATGATGTGGTATATGAGCCCAAGTGGGCGTCTGGAATTACGACGTGGGTGCTGCTGTGATTCGGTGATGGGTGACTGAGGTTGATTGCCAGGTATCCGCTACCGTTTCCATGTCGGTTTGAGCCCAGGATACCAGGCATGGATACGAAGAAGTTGGAAGACCTGACACTTGCGACTCGGAACATCGCGGTTTGACTAGCACGATTACTCTCGTACTTTAGGACTGCACTTGTCTTGATAGATAGTCAATATGGGAGGTGCTGATTGGCTCAGTTAATCGATGCTCAGAGACCGGGTGACAGATTTATCGGCATGGCGGACTCGGCATAATTTCGCTGTGCCACCAGTGGGAACTGATGTACAATTAACACGTAGTCATCATCCTCTACCACACTATCCATGACCGTATTCTCGCAAACATGAGACGCCAGAAAACTGACTCTAGCTACCCTAGATGAACAATACGCCCACCGTCGACGACGCTACATGGTCTGCTCACGTTCACCGTCGCTACTACCAAGCAGTCGACAAGCAGGAGTACGCTGGGGTTTCCAGGAGAAGAGACGCGTCTCGCAGTCGCGTTGGACTCGCTCTCGCACTCGGTGGGTGCACTGTCCACGGCGACGACGAGTCAAAAAAAAAACACGGTGGCGGAACCGATACAACTTTAGTCTCCGCTTGAATGGTCGGCACATCGAGACCAGGGCTGACTGGACTGGGCGGGTTAGAAACCAGGCAAGATGGTGTCCAAGGCGACTGGTTCGACGTGGGTGCGTTTGTCCTGCGCTCGTTGCAATTTTCCGTGATTTTTTGTTTGTTTTTTTTGTGCGTCGCTGGTTGAAAAGTGAACTGTGGAGCCGTGGTTAGGTAATCGACGCGTTCGTTTGCCCGCTCACAGCGACTCGCTTTGCCCCTGCCCGGGATCGGTCCAGTCACCGCAACTGCTCGCATATACGCACAGCAAGTGTCTCGCGTTTGTCGTCCTCGTCCATCTATTCCCAACTCGCCGCCCAAATTCAACGCGTCGATACCCTCTCCTCGTCCCCCACCATGTCCGGCCTCAAAAACTCGCCCTTTGGCAAACGACTCCGCGCTGCACATCAAGACACTGAAGACGACACGCCCCGCAGGAACAGACAACGCGTAAACCCCGCTTTTGCTCTCACTCCACCCACAGTCGCCCCCGTCTCGATCCCTTCCCTCAATTACTCACAACTCACCGCGAGCGATACACCCGGCCCTGAATCGCCAGAGCATCCTTCTCGTGTACACAGAGAGTATGGCGATCGATTCGTGCCCAGTAGGGACACTGGCGATATGCGAACATCTTATCATCTCAGGGACGACAGTAGTCCCTCCACACCTTCAAAGCAACGCACCATACCCACTGAATCTGATGCTATAAAGGGTGCGTTTGTCCATCCTCCCCATTGTGTACCCGATTTGGCGCTCACGCGACATATTTACCCCCTATCGCTCTCGCCCGATCTCTCGCCACTAGAACAAGCCAACGCAATATTCAGCTCCATCCTGCACAGCGAAGTGACTCCTCCTTCGCCGCGCCGTCCTGCATCACCCACACGGCCCGCCCATTCATCCTCATCTATCGCACCCACCACTCCAACGCGCCGGCGCATATTCCATTACACCTCTCCATCTCCAACACCTACCACTGGACGTCGTCTCGACACACCCACGGACGAGGCATATTCCATGTCCCCCGTGCGCGCGGAATCACGTCAACTCCTCGAGTCGCCACGCCGCCAGCTTCGCAGCGTCTGCAAGACACCGTACAGGGTCCTCGACGCCCCAGATCTAGCAGACGACTTTTACCTCAATCTCGTCGACTGGTCAAGTACAAACATTCTCGGCGTCGGTTTGGGTAGCTGTGTCTACCTTTGGACAGCCCATAATGCCGCAGTCTCCAAGCTGTGCGACTTGGGCGCATCCGGTGACACTATCAGTTCGGTTGCATGGGTGCAAAAGGTTTGGTTTAAACCACTCGAATTGCGCACGTGCTGACGCTTCACAGGGCACGACACTTGCTGTGGGCACGCTCTCTGGCCATCTACATATCTACGATGCGCCGACTCTCACTGTCATCCGCACCTATGCCCCTGCACATACTCAACGCATCGGTGCTCTCTCTTGGAACGGGCATATCCTAAGCAGTGGAAGCAGAGATCGCATGGTCCACCACCGCGATGTCCGCGAAGCTGCCGGAGGGCGACCATTTAGGAAGTGTGCAGGCCATCGACAAGAAGTCTGTGGGCTGCGGTGGAGTGGAGAGTTGGGGATGGGCTTTGGAAATCCACGCGGGACCGGCATCGGCACAGTCGTAGGTGAAGGAGGGATCGGAGCCCCAAGTACAGGAGGCGCACCCGCTCAAGGCCCTGGAGGCTCTGGGATGGGTTCGGCACTCGCTAGCGGCGGTAACGACAACAAGGTGTGTATATGGGACCTCCGCGGGTCGCGTCGTGCCTCGTCCGTGGCGTCTTCTATTCATTCTTCTGGGTCTGGACCTGGTGGCGCCATCGGCACTTCACATCGTTCAAGGTCAAATAGTGGTGGCGATAGCGATGGCGACGTTCCCCTGTGGAAGTTCCACGAACACACTGCAGCTGTCAAGGCACTCGCATGGGATCCTCACATCTCTGGAGTACTAGCGACAGGTGGTGGGACGCAGGACAAGCATATTCGGTTTTGGAATACGTTTACTGGTACGATGTTGAACGAGTTGGACACTGGGAGCCAGGTATGTCGCGTGTTTGACTCGCACGTGTCGTGATTAACACTTTGGTGCAGGTCTGCAATCTTATCTGGTCGAATACATCTCACGAGTTGGTCAGCACGCACGGCTTTTCGAGCACGACTGCTCAGAATCAAATATGTATATGGCGATATCCTTCGCTTTCGCAAGTTGCTTCACTAACCGGACACACGCATCGGGTGCTCTACCTCGCCATGAGTCCTGATGGGGAGACAATTGTCACTGGCGCTGGGGATGAGACCCTCAGGTTTTGGAATGCTTTTCCGCGGCGAGAAGGTGGAGGAGAGAAGGGAGGAGGCGTCTTGGACTGGGGAAAACTGATACGGTGATCCAGCACCCCCAATTTTTATCGTCTAGGGTGTTGATTTAGGCGCATGTATGCGCGTTCTGCCCTCCTGGGATCGCCCTGGATTCCTCGTCTCACTACTGCATCTCCTCGCCGACGGACACACTATTTCACCAGCACATGCTCGCATCTATTCACGCAACCACTGTTCCAACGTAGATCTGTCCTCGGTCATCCAACCACACTCCAAAACCCGTCGCAATCGCCTCTTCTGCCGCATTCCTTATACACGTACATAACTATTCCCATCCTTATTGCCCTATTACTGTGTATCGATTCAGCCTACCCCACGATCATTGATCATCGTTTTCTTCTCACAGTGCTCCGTTCGTTCTCGTTTTGCCTGCTTTCGTCTGTTGTTTTCCTCCTTCACGCCAATGTACGTGTTTGACGCTCGTTTTGTGAATGCATTGCTTTTTGGTACTCTTTTTTTTGACGCTCATTTCTGGCATGTTTAATATACTCCCCTCTAGGGTTTGCATGATCAAAGTTGGCTGGTCTAGCGGTTGATTTGTGGGTGTATATGTAACTTGAGAATAACACGTGATTCGGATCTCGTTCAGTCTTACTACCACCATGTCGATTGCACATGGAATCAGACAGCTAGGTGTCCTCGGCGCCGGCCAAATGGGCACCGGCATCGCCTTTGTGTCCGCTCTCCGTGCCAAAGTCCCCGTGCTCATCCACGACACCTCCCCGACCCAACTTTCCAACTCGCTCTCCTTTGTGTCCAGCCTCCTCTCCAAAGACGTCTCCAAAGGCCGCCTCACCCCAACCGAAGCTGCCGAAGCCAAAGACCGCATCCGCGTCGTCGACACCCTTGCAGCGCTCCGCGACGTGGACATGGTCGTCGAGGCGATCTCGGAGCAGCTCGCGTTGAAGCAGCGGGTCTTCCGGGGATTGCGGGAGACGTTGAACGAGGGGGCGATTCTGGCGACGAATACGTCGTCGATTAGTATTACCAAGATTGCGGCGGCGGTGGTGCCCGAGGGGGTGTCGGCAGCGTCGGAGGAGGGGCGGCGGGCGGCGGGTCGGGTCGTGGGTGCGTGTTGGGTTTTTGTGTCGTGCGGTGGTGTGCTGACGCGACGACTGGGCAGGGTTGCATTTCTTTAATCCG
>JBBPRA010000828.1:0-12628 GCA_038092775.1 Boletus rubescentipes
GGGTCCGGACCTGGACTCGTGGCACCGGCGCTACATGCTTATTCTGACATCCTTTCCTTTCTCCACCATCGCTGGATAACCACACTACTCCCATTGTCCGGTGGCACAAAGGCTGGGACATCAGCCTTTGTCTTGCTCTTGTCTCACTCCATGCGACGTCATTGCCACGGACAACTCTTAAAACCCAAAGCTATGGACGCCCGCCAATACTTGAACCACCACTATCCTTCTCATTCCAATGAATTCTGGGAACGACACCAAGCACGGCTTCACCCGTATAGTATACGACGACGGGTACAAATACACCATGGTCTATCCGCCAGGCTGGAAATACGGGGATCCGCGCCAGCCAGAAGTCTACCAGGAACCCTGCGTGCCTGGTCCCTCCAATCCACGCATCGCAGAGAGCAAGTCCTTCTTCCAGCCACCGCCATACGGGTCGCCGGAAGGAGAGGCACAACATGATGCATGGTCGCATTCGCTGAGAGCGTATTTGGCGCAAGCGTGGCTACCAAGGTATACGCTCGGTGCACGGGTCGACCCGTCAATACGGGTGCTCGCGCGCCCCCCCAGTACGCGAAGACTCTGCTTGGTCCAGCGTATCTCTGACTGGGACCTTCGTCGTACCATCGTTTCCCGTGCGTAGCCATGCATTCTCGCTGACATGATTGTTTCGTATTCAAAAGAATGACAGTGAAAGAAGCATTGGACGGTAGGCGGCTCACCACGGCGCTCGTAGAACAGGAATAATAGGCCGACTTGAATTTCCCTGCCCAACGCCGCTTTCTGCGACGTGGACGAAAGCGACGCGCAAAATCTTTGACGATTACTGCCTCAACACCCCCTCGGAAGTGACATTCTTGCAACTGTACCCCGTGCATCCTCATGTTTTTGCGCATCGCCGACGACGACGTGTGCACCTACGTCCCGTTCGGAACGCCGTTTTATTGATTTGATCGCTCTCGTCAGTTGTTCAGCCTTTCCATTTTCGCAAAGCGAAGATGCTGATGAGGCGGATGGTAGACGGGGGAGCCAGGTAGATGAGCTGCCACTCCCGATCATGGTCGTTTCTCCATGGAATCTCGAGTGCGACGACCTCGAAGAGTTTATTCGTGTCGGCCTCGTAAGTGTCTCGTGTCTATACGTTCTCAACCAGTGGTTAAAAATGACAATAGCTGGCTGGGAACCTCGATTCGGATCGCTGCGTCGTCCTTTTCATCTGACATCTTTTGGGCTGTTGCAAGTTTCATCATTGCCCGCGAGCTAACCCTGCACTTTAGATATGTCTGAAACCCAACTGTCGTCTATATCCTGGCTACCTACAAGCGGGTCTTTGGAAACCTCAGCGCCGGTGGGTACACCCAGTGCATGCCATCTTCGTGCCATTAACCCCTTGATCGTTTGTTGTATTTTGGTAGACACACGCCGATTTTAGACGTCGCCCAGTTGTGTTTCCCAACCCCGAATATGTTCGAGTTGCTGTCTTTGTGGATCTTTGCTGCGGGGAATGACCATCATGATCGTATCTGGTGGCCGCTGTCGCCGGACATGACGGCCCCTCTCAAACCCATCGAGTCGTCAAACCTAGATGGGGGTTCGGTTAGTCTGGAAACGAGGCTGTAACTTGCAACACCTTGCGTCGCCAATCAGCATATTATATTTTAGTAAGCTGATTGGAGTAGTAATGGCTCGTTGTAACCCTCCCGTCCGTACCGACGCTGAGGATAACAGGGAGTGGTGCTACGACGTCGTCTCTTCGACAGTTGGAGTTGCTCCTTGGAATTTCAGTGGGTGTTGCGTAACGTCTCCCGCTATGTTTGTCAGAAGCGCGGCGATACCCCGGCCACTGAGATAAAACATGTTCCTCGCATCATGTGTCATTGGCAATGCACGAATGACTGAGCCCTGACTGCTGAGGGAATGAAATCATGGAACAATCGACTGAATGGCCGCAAGTAAACCGAGTTTCCGGGAGATAGGATGCTTCGATCGAAGCCTCTGGAAAGGGGGTGAGAGATCATCGCCAACTAGAAACGGACGACCGCGTACACGTCGGAACATCCTCTCCTCTACCCAATCGTCGATCGCCCATTCTCCCGTACCTCCCGCGTGAGTCGTCTGCGTTCCTAATCAGAGGATCGTCTTGAAGTGCTTGGTGTGGTGCTTGGTCGTTTCGGCGTAGGCGCGTTTTGCAGGGCCTTGGGTGGAAGAGGAAGGAGAGCTGTTCGGCGCGTCGTCAGTGGTGTGAATGAGAGCGTGGGCGGAAGACAGACTAGCGTTCCGTCTAGAGCGTGCGCGGCCTTTTTCTCGCTGGTCTCGTTGAGTAGCCCGCCGAACGGAATAACGGAGGTTGGAGGTGAGGGTGTCTGACATGAGAATGGTGGTTGCAAAGTTACTCCCTTCTCACTTCGTCAAGACTTGAGACCATACCTAATCGCTGGCATTCACGGGATAAAGTGAGGGAGAGTTGCGAGGTTCCAAGGCACGATCGGGATGCGTCCGTCGCTTGCCAGTTCGTGTTCGTAAGTGCTATTTCGAGACTGACTCTGCGTCTGTTGCATGGAAGGGCGCTATTATGAATGAATAATGGGGGATTGTCCGTCCAACGCAATCCCCAGCGGCAAGTTCCGATTCTATCAGAGTGCCATTCTCATCCTCTTGCATCCAAACCCGCCTCGAATGATGCCATTCGTGTGCGAGAACAAGTCCCGACCTAGACTCTGGAAGCTATGCTCAGCGAAGCGAAAAGTAGCAGACGGAAAGGCACAGGACGCATGTCTGATATGATCGATGATAAAAATAACATACGCGACTAAAAGCCCAGAAACCTCTCTGGATGAACAACTCACATCCACTGCCTACTTGATGATACCATCAGCACCTCTGGCGAAGAGGTAGTCCTTCGCGACGTCGGGACTCTGCAAGGAAGCATCATCAGGGCCTAGACACGCCAGGGATTCTTGATGGGACCCGTCATGAAACCTGAGCCCCGTAAGGCCTGTCATGCTCAGCGTATCGCAGAAAGCCACGGCGCAAGCAACACTCACGTCAAGTCCCAGTAGCAGCGCTGAAGTAGGAGCAATGTGGGCGCATCAGCATGAGATGCAGCTAGGAGCGGCGAGCGTGTACACTTCCGAACGTCGTCTTCCTCCTCACTGCTCCCCTTCCTCCCGCGTTTTTAACCACGGATGGTCTTGAGGTTCTTGGTACGGCGTTTGGTGATAGGCGGCGTTTTTGAAGGGACGTCGGGCTGTTCAGAGTAGTAAGCAATGTGAATGGGTGTGCACAGCGGGTAGTGGCAGTTGCGAATTTGCCTCTCTTCTCTCACTTTGTCGCTTCCGACTCTCCACGAAGCTACACTCACTGATTTGCAACAGAGCCGTGCGGCGAGTGTTTGTAGGCGTTGTCAGCATCCCATCACCTTCCTCGCTGCCGCTTCATCACTAAAAACATATTTTAAACAACAACCGTTTTTTAATTTACAGGACCTCAGAGCACGCACAGCGCAGATGTGTGACTAATGCAGAGTTAGAGGCGTGCTAATCCCAATCGTACATCCCACCGCGTGCACTCATCCGTCTGCTACGGAATTGCTTTTTAACTTGTCCCAAGCCCGTATCAGCATCTGAGCCGATCTACATCACCATTGCGATCTGACATGCCTCTCCCACTCGACTGGCCTTGTTCGCTCCCGGTGGATGAGCACCATGACAGTGACTCCGAACCATCGCTTCTCATCAAGGACTACGCGTTAATGCTAAGTTTCAAGTCCTATCCTGACGATCCGCCTGCCTTCCGCGTAGTCATTTTCGCGCCCAAGTCACGGTGCCTTGAGGCGACCCACTTGGTTTACGTCGCCTGGAAAACCGTGACTCATTCACGCCGATGCGGATTTAACATAGCAAGGACCGACGAACAACTGCCCCAGTTTCCCCATTCGAGATTGCCTCTTTCCCGCATCTTGGACTTTTTGCGAGAAATTGAACGAGCACGGACCACACACGCATTTTGGGGAGACAGAGGTATTTCTAAATTTAGATGCTGCATTTTGGACTCTGTGAGTGGTGGGGACTGGGACAGGTGCTTTTTTTTAGTTTGTCCGTGTAACTAGTCCTAACTTAGCTTCGTGACAGCCTTCACCCACGACCTTTGTTAGGACATTTTTGGGGGGTAGTGTAGCGTAACTAGGACTCTTCCGGTGTCACTTGGAGACGCGCATCGAACGACTTACGCTTGCTTCCGGCCCGAGGGACCGATTAGTCAACGCCACATCCGAGTCGTCACGCCGACTCACCGAGTTCCTCAACCCCAACTCTAAGGCTCACATCTCCAATGCGAATTCCGAGTGCCCATTGAAACGTTGATGATGATCCAGGGCGAGCACGTATAGGTTTTCGCCTCAAAGTTTACTTGTGTCCAGACTCGAGCACCAGCATGGAAACCTAGCCCCATCTCCCTGATGGATTGTTCGTTTTTCGTTTTTCGTACTTCTCTCGAATCTCTGTCAGTGACGGCTACGAATTTCATTGTGCGAGGCCACGTTCATATTCACAGCTGTAGCAGGTGCGCCACTAAAATTTAGGTCACTTCTAGTCTGCTCACTGTCACGGGCTCTCATGGGCGATTCAGGCGAGGTCGTGGCCGTCTTGCCCGTTCACGAACATGTCGATAACTGAGACAACGCACAGGTTTAAATTATTCCGTCCCCACTAGCGCTGTCTGGCTCACTGGTATCCCTCCCTCGGACTCGGCACCCTCTGACACATGTCTTTTCGGTATTTACGCCGCGATATTCCATGTCAACCGGCATTGTCAATGTAGTTGAGGGAGCGGGTCCGAATATTACACAAAAGGCAGTTCGCGGGGCTCATCGTGCGGTTACCAGATCCATTCAAATGTCAGGTGCATAGCCGATCGACGTTCCAGGTCGTCATACGACCTATACAACTCATCCTCCGAGTATGCCTGCTACCTCATACACACGCTCGACGTGCACAAAATCGACTCAAAGGAGACGAGTTTAGCAAAGTTGGTTCGAGACGAGCGGTGGTATCATATCAAGTGATCGGAGTACAATGCGTGCCTGGAAGTTTTCGTGAGTCGCGTACTCTGTTTGCCCGAGACGGAAGGAAGGTTGATTTATGGTGTAGTTAGGCCGTGTTAGACAGGGTACTTGCGCTGGCTGTAGTACTTGCAGGAGTCGAGTATGAGAACGGTGGGATCGCATGGCATATTCTTTGAACCATGCGATTTCATTCTTTCAAGAAACGACGGTACAGCAGTAGTATCATGTCCGTTGATTGAAGTGAGATGTATTTAACAGCTTCGTGAGTCGTGTCGTTTGATTTCGAGACAGGGGAGGTTGATCTGCGGTGTAATTAGGTCATGTTGGGTAGGGTGGTTTGATCATCTTTGCAAGGTTGTGGATCCGTGCCTGGGCATCGACGGCCCGCATCGTCTTCCTCTCTTGGCAAACTATTCAAGGTGAACATGTATTGAACTTATCTTATCACGTTCACGCTTCAAGTTCCATAAGCAATGGTTACTCATGCAGTTTGATGCAGACAAGCCCATCTGGTTTGTGACAGTATCGAGCCGTGGATATTGGGCGTCGAGCCGACAAATCACTGGATATGTCGCATACTCGACGGATTTACTAGTACTGGAGTCGCGTACTACTACAACGTGCGCTGTCCTTTCGTCCCGCTTCCCACTGGACCGACTGTATCTGTGCTCGTGGTGCTATCTTTTGGTGTTTCTATCATTCGCCGGCCCTCGAATATCTTGTCCAAGAGGTCTGGAGGTACTAGTATACCAAGGTATGGTGACCCAGTTGTTGCATCGAGCAGGGCTGACGACGTCATTCGTCGCGGTTTTCCGCGTGCGCATACACGTATCCTTCGTCTTGAGAGTTACAACCACTACAACGCTCACGACGAGCATGTCATGGAGCAGACCATGGTGACAACAAGATTTCCAGGCGAGCAGGGCGTTTTTGGCTGTAATGGGACCTTGCGAGGTGACGAATGATGTCACTGCACCTTCGTTTGCCTCATAAGTCTGTCATTCATCATAGATCCATTGTATCGAAATCCTGCAACTACCCAAGAAGCTTGCGCCACGAAGATACGTGCCAGCAAGTTATTTTAGCGAACCCTCAGAGAGAAGAGTATGACAAGCGGGTTTACCAAAAGTCTGCATCATTGACATATAGAGTCGTTCCAAAATGGCGACTACCACAGCTGTATTCTCTGGTCGGAGTATAGGTAGTTCTCCTTGCCACGGAAAGTTGTTTATTTACCGGACATCAATCTCTCGTCATCTCCGTGGGAGGGATCATGGCACCAGCGTGTCTCCGTCTAAACCTTGCTCGCCTCCCCACTAGCACACTGGCGCGCGACCGCCAGTGAATTCTCCGGGAAAATCTACCTTTTCCACGTTTCCTCCTATTCTCCTACTCAGTCAAGCACCTCCTGCCAGAGATGGCCGAGGTATACACTCCAGACCACCGTATCCACCGGTCAATGTCATCTCTGGATGAGGATGTACCGTCGTCTACGACAGTTCAGGAGGGGGAGTTATCCCACGAAAGCGAGAATCTCATGCTTCTTTCCCCACATCGATACTGACAGCGCGTTTATCGTAGGGCTCCTCCGCGATGATCATCCGACCCCCTTGACCAGAGGCGACCATACCCTCCGGTACTGGTGCTACGGACTCCACGCATTCCTTGTCGCCATCCACACTGTCCTCGTCGGGATGCTTTTCACCCATCCTGAACACCGTTTTTCTGTTGCTGTCGACAACACTACTGCTACTATCGTTTTAAAGGTTTTTCTTCAAGCGTTTTACACGGTACGGGTTGCCTGGACTCGCTTTGCGGATACTAATGTGACGACTGTATCGGAAAGATCTACACCGCAGTTCTGGTCCTCTTAATCCAACGCCTCGCAATATCCGCTTTCGTGGCCAAGCGACAGAAACTCACGGCCATACATGATATATGTGGCGCGTGGAATGGAATCGGGGCTGCGACCAACACATTGTGGCAGCAAACCAAGGTCGTGTCTTCACCGTTGACGATACTCTTGGTATTGACATACTTGGGCTGCATCTCCGGCTTGCACATCATCTCGTCATCGGTCATCCAATTTGAGGCGTTCAACAATACTATCACGAATGTTGTTCCGTCAACACTAGCCTGGCCATTTTCTTCCATGGATCTCACTGACATTGATTGGACTACTATCTCGCCTTTGACTTCATTGTGGCCTCTGTTATCAACTGCGAAAGGACTGACTGGTAACATTCTGTATGATGTGCCAACCACTGACTATGCTTATACTGGAGCTGTTGCAAACACAACTACTATCAATGCTAGCTGTGGTCTACTTTCAAATACTTCAGTTGGTTATTGGTCTTCACAGGCCTATTTTGTTAATGTTAGTGGGCTTGGTGAAGTTGGACTATGGGTGCTAGGTATTGTATTGAACCTCAGAGTTGTTATTATATTCATGGTTCATACTAGGGCCAAACATGGCATTCTTCACTAACCTGAATTCCACCTCATCTGGAAATGAATCTGTGAGTGTTCCTGTTGTTTGTGTGAGTGTTTACATAAAATTCCCAGCCTTGTCCCATCTGCAACAATTATGTTGCCTTTCAAGTTTCTACTGGAATTGACTTGGGAAACTTGTCTGGTCAAGTTCTTCAAGTTGATGGTGAAATTCCAATTAGGACTACAGGTTAGTTTGTAATACAGTAACTGGGTATATTTTGACTTGTTTGGAAAGCCACAAGCATGAATGATGATGCCAATGTCCCAACTACATCATTTTTTGTTGCATGCACCCTGAATGCAACAAACACTACACAGTATCTTCCCATGCAAGATGGACAAATCATACCAAATGAAGAGTTCTTAGGCAATGCATCTGAATCTGAACCTTGGAAGATATGGTCACCAGGTCCAACCACTGAGTTGACACAGATGGTATTTGAATCTACCTACATTATATATATACTTATTGAGACTAACCATCAATATTTTAGTTCAATACTGCTGAGAAGGTGTTTGATATGCTATCTATAGCTTGCATTCAGACATCCCCTGGAAAACAGCAATGTGACTTTATATCTTCTGCTGATATGTCAGTATTGAATGCATTATTACATTGAGATAAACTTATCTGGATAAATAGGTATATGGACAATCTTTTGGGAATCCCATGGGTCTTTGGATCAGCTGCAACAGCAAAAGTCTTACCATCATCAATGAGCATTAAATCCAAACAATTTGAAGATGCTGTTGCAACAATGGCTGCAGCATTTATATGGCTGGGTATGTCAAAAGTGAAATAGTTATGCTCTATAATTCTACTCACCATGCACAGCAAGCACATTTGATGCTCAGCAGTCTCAAGGAAGGAGCTCAATAATAAGTTTCATTCTGGAGCTTAGATTGAATGTGTGCCTCATTCACATATTATCATGTTCATTTACTGATATCATGTATAGATAAATGCAACACCAGTGAGTCCTTTCTCATAAGATGTATAATATCCTACAATAAACTGTAGGTTGCTTTTGGATTGTTTGCTTCAATCATGCTCTTTGCCACAATGGCTTGGATGCTTTATGACTCACATCCAAGAGTATCCAAGATACCCATCACAAGTCTCAGCCTTTTGGAGCTACTTTGGATCTCTATCCACTCCATGACTTTGCAGGATTTTATGACAAGAACCAATAATTCTGTGTCAGACCAGTTGAGGATTGAGGGGATGAAGATTGAACTATGCCTTCTAAATCAGGACTCTGGGCTGAGCAAGGGTCCAGATGGGAAAAATCCGAGCATGAGCACTACAGCCCATTCTCCAAAATGGCATCATTTTATTGCTGAAGGTCAGTTTAGTATATTTTCCATCATTAATCAGATAATCAAAAATTGAAATGATCTCTCTTGTAGGCCAATCCTCAATGCATTTGTGGTGCTATGTCCTCCATGGGATGCTCTTTGCACTACATGTGGTCCTTCTCCTACTCTTGATATATCATCCAGAACATAAGGTTGTTATGCCAGTGTATAGCACTTGGCTGACAACAATATTGAGTGTGGGTCTTCAGGCATTTTATGTTGTGAGTCTATTGTCATATTTATTTTTTATTGTATATTGATATTGAATTCCTTTCAAGCTGTATACTGCAACACTGGTGTATATTGTGCAACAACTTGCAACATCAAAATTGATTGCACAAAGGCACTTGTTAACAACAGTCCATGATACTGCTAATGCATGGACTGGAATTGGAGCTGCAGTCTATTCACTTTTGCAGCAACAAAATCCATCATCATCCATTTGGGTAATAATCTGTGTGGTGGTATATCTGGGATGTGTCTCTGTGATGCATATTGCTTCCACCACCATCATGGAGTTCACAGCTTACAACAGCACTTCTACTGTCTCTGCCCAAACACTAATTCCCTGGCCAAACAATTCTGTCATTTCAAATGGCAGCTGGATTGAATCAATTCAGACTATGCCACCAATCAGTCTGATTGATGGCCTTCAGACCAATGGTCTACTCAATAATACAATCTATGACATCCTCACAACAACTCAACCCAGATTCACAGATGCAACTGTGAATGCAACTTCCCTTCAAGCTAGTTGTGGACTATTGTCAAATCTTTCCTACTATAATTCTAGCAGTTCACCAGGACTCAACTTTTCTGTTGATGGGTTGGGACAAGGATCATTTGCACTTACTACTGGTGAGCCACATGTCCTAAAGTGTTGAACAATATGATGATCAACTTAATTTTTAGCAACTCCAATGGTAGAAACCATACCAAGTGTACTAAATCAGGTTGTCAATCTACAAGCCTTTGAGGATATGGGTCAAGTTAGGACTTCAGTCATATTCAAGTTTCTCTGAAAGCTAACACACATGAAGGATGGCTTTGACAATTGCCCATCATGTGATCAGTACCTCTTCTTTCTCATCACAGCCAATATTGAAGTAAACAAATCTGTTGTGATCAATGCAACAGGTCTGAGCTACAATATTGCACAAGGTAAATAGAAAATGCTGAAATGACTCTGATGTTTAGATTGAGCTTTCATATTCAGATGGTAGCCCTCCAATAATGGCATATCTGGCTGCATGCTCTTTGATACCTCAAACAGCATTAGTTACATTGGACCTTCACACCAATAATCTCATTCCTAGCCTGACACAAACAGGTTCCCAGTCTTGGGTGTTATGGTCTCCAGAAGTGGGAGGGTCATTGAATTTCACATCTGATGTATGACAAAGCTGTTCTTGTATAAGATTAACTGACAATACATTTCAATAGGCAAATGATCTGATTACAGGCACTCCATTTTTGATCTGCCCCACAAATGGTGAAATATGCTCAATATCAACCAAGTGTGTCTCTTTTTGTCTGGTCTTTTGCAATAAATTGACTTGCTACTTTAGTGCACTTCCAGCACAAAACAGTTCTCTGTATACACTTACCCAAAACCAGCTGCAACAGACCATTGAACAGTTGATAGCAGCCAAAATTTGGATGGGTATGTATATCTCAACACCAGTTATCTATCCTTGCCTAGTTTCTAATCCCCCTCTCCAGTTGGTCAGATTGGACCAAGTCAGGGAGGATTCCAACAGATGACTGGTGAAAGTCCAGTCACACAGGTGGTCACTCAATGGAGGTTAAATGTAAGCAGTATATTCATTTGATGAATCATCCTTTGAAACTCCTACTAGATTAATACAGTTCCTGTGAGCTTTCTACTTATGCAACACTGACAATCATCTCATCTTCTGCAAGGTTGTGTTTGCCTCAGGAGCCTCACTGGTACTTTTCTTACTGGCATTTCTCTTTGTTGGGATGCCCCCAAGACGTGCATTTGCCCGTCCATCCATCAATGGCATCAGTGTCCTCGAGACCCTTTGGATTTCAGCACATTCCCAGACAATTCACGAGCACATAGCAGACATTAAGGAGCCATCATTAGACAACTTACGAAAGGCGGGCATGTTTACAATTCGTCTTGGAGATATACATGCATCTCGAGTCCTTGCGCCTGAGAGCGAGGCTTTCTTGGAGTGACGCGTAGTGCCTTTTCATGAACATTTGCATCCGAGCATTGAGTAGGGTGGTGTAAACTACTCTATGCCTTTCTTCAATCCGATACCATTCCTTTAGTATCTTTCTTGACGCTCTAGTAACTTGAATACTCCACAAGTTGAGGTGACATGGATTTTGATGGCGGAAGACTCACATTGACGATCACACAATCGGGTTGTGTCCATTGTTTGGTGGTTCGCGTTGGTATGTTTGATTTCGGGGCTGGACTTGCGTCCACTAATGTGAGGTGTCTAGAGGCGATTATAATGATCGGCAACGAGGAAGATCCAACCAACAAATTCCCAAGCGGCAAGTTCTGCTTCTAACTGTGAACATTGTGATGCCATTATATCGTATTCAAGCCCACCTCAAATCGTACTATTCGTGTACGAGCATATGTCCCAACCTTGAACTCCAGAAGCCATGCTAATTGAAGCCAAGGGTCGCAAACGCAAAGGCCCACGTTTCAAACGGTTAATTACCGAGGACAGCATACACATGACTGAACATCCAGATATTGTATGGATGACGAGCAACTCGTATCCACCAGCGCTACTCGAAGACAGGACTGATGCCTCTGGCAGAGAAGTGGCCTTTTTTGATGCCGGGACTCTGCGATGGAGCGTTGTCAAGTGTCCAGGTACACGGGAAGAGAGAGAGCGCACGAGGATCTTTACTTGATCATACACGCTCCGTCGTCATACCTGAACCCACGGCGTGTATGAATCTGTGTACGGGGCACGTCAACTTCCTGTGATTCCAATCAGCGCCACGAGAATAGCGTGAACACATGAGTGAGGGGGGCTGCCAATCGATCAAGGTTTCTGTAAGAACGGTGAGACGTCATCGTCGAATAGGAACGAGCAAGCACGCATTTTGGGACTGCTTCTTTATCCTTAACCATTGCATTGGGCTCATCCACGCTATGCGTCGCTTCCCGCTCCTTCCGAGCGAGTCGTCTGCCGTGGTCTGCGCTCGTGTTCAGGGCCTTGATCCGAGAATGGCCTTGAGATGCTCGGTGCGCCGCGATTGATTTGGGGGTAGGCGGCGTTTTGCATGGCCACAGGTGGAAGAGCTATTCAGCCGGTTTCTGTTACCGGTGTCAGTGATGTGATGATCATGTGAGGGGACGACAGACCATCTGGAGTGCACGCGGGCATTTCCTTGGTAGTGCCTTTGAGTAGCTTGTTGAACAAATCAACGGTGGTGAAGGTATCCGACGTGACAATAGTGGCCGAACGTTTGACTCCTTCTCAAATCGGTCGGGATTCTGCAGCATCCAACTACCACTAGCGGCTATGCTTACCTTTGTCTAGAGACTAGTAGATCTGAGGTGTAGCGATGGCTGTCTGACAGCATTAGTTTGTTCTCAGGGTCCGGACCTGGACTCGTGGCACCGGCGCTACATGCTTATTCTGACATCCTTTCCTTTCTCCACCATCGCTGGATAACCACACTACTCCCATTGTCCGGTGGCACAAAGGCTGG
>JBBPRA010000829.1:0-12628 GCA_038092775.1 Boletus rubescentipes
GATGTTGATCGTGATAACGGACGAAGGAATACAGGACGAGTAACTACGAGATAAGTACCGTATTAGGTAAGCAATACTGTAGTGACGTAGCGAATGATTCTACTCTACACCCCGGGTAACCCAGTCAGCCCTATAAACAACTTTGCAGGGTCCAACCTCGTGACCAATGCCCCTGTGAACAGATGGAACTTCGTACCAGTGCCAGGGGGGCAATTCCAGTTCGTATTTTTCCTTGCCATACATCATCACACGCTGAATAGTTTAATGGCTTGCAGAATTCAGAATCCAAACAACGGACTGTACTGGAGTGTTAATGTTCCAGATGCTCCGGCAGCGGGGAATGCTGTAGAGTTGCAACCACTGGGCAACCCTAACCAGAGCTGGTTGATTTAATGACGCAGAGTAGCACACCACAGTTCCTAAGTGATGATCGGCCGAAGCCGTGTAAGATAGTTAGCAAGTGCCAGATCTGACAAAGATGTAGTTTGAACACAGTTGATTGTGCTTTCTAAGGGGTTGCGTGCAGTTGTGCTCGGGAGTTCCGACGAGTGGCACGAAGCTTGCTTGCTGGAAGAAACGGTGTTATGTTTATGGAGTGGTAAAGTACATAAAAATAAAGACTCGTCAATCAATATTCAATCGCGACTTCAAGTTCAAGGACGGGGGAATTTAGACTGGCAGTTGAAATCTTGTTTTGCCTTCGGTCATCTTTACTATCCATGACCTTTCCGACCCGAACGCCAGTAAGCAATCCATTATCACGCCTACTTATCGATCTCTGCGACCAAAGCTAGTGAATGGCAAATGTCACCACGGTTCCACCAACCCCGGACAGTAACCATGCTTTAGAGATATTACGACCAATGGGCTGAACACAGAGTCGTACAAGGAGAAGCCGGAAAAGACAGTACGCTTCCCCACCTCCCCGCTTGAACCAAACTCCCTCGCATGGCAATAAAAATTTTCGCCCTCCTCAAGTCCAATACAACACGTTCCCGCTGTCAAGTTGAATAGTCATTGAGTACGCCGAGAGCGCTTTCACATCTCCCTATTTGTCCAACAGAGTCTTCAACTGATTCCTTCTCGCCGCTCCGATTCCGTCCACGCCTATATGTGCATAGACTCACTCCCCCACGTTTACTCAACGCACCCACGAGTTTGAGTGGCTCCAACGGAGATTCGCAGGTTACAGCTCTGCATGAATTGGGGGAGGACACGGGGTTCAAGGCGACGCCCAAGACGTCATAGAGTACAGTACGCCTATCACTGCGTGCGATGCAAGCGGGAATGCAAAAGCTTCTTTCAAAGTGCATTTGCGCTGATTCCCGTCATTCCGGTGCAGTCATGGCTACTGTCCGACAGGAAAATCAAGCTACTCGTCCGACGGGAAAATCAAGGACTCGAAGTATCCACAGAGTTGGCAGGTTTGGGATGGCCAGCTCCGAATTGCGACGCGTTCTCATACATTACCCTACCAAACACAAAGAATTCATCGCATACTTCCCATATTTTGGGACACGACAACATACTCGGTCTAGTTTCATCTAATGCACCTAAGAAATACTTCCCACAACAATCTCATCGGACGACCGGTTTCTTGCAACTGGTGAGATGGAAGGGAATGTTGCTATGCAAAATCTCGCCCATATTACTGAATTTTTGTGTATTGTTGGATCTCGGTTGAATAATTTTACCACCGTTTGACCCCGAGAAGAAACGATAACAAGCTACCTGATGCCACCCCGGCAGGATTGGTCACTCCCTCGCGGAATGCGTCGCACTCACTCCATTCTCTAGGAAGGGCCCGGTCAATCTGCTATAGTAGATTCCGACTCGAAAAATGAAGACGGCGCCACGGCGCAAGTGCCCTCGCTGTACGTGGTCATTCTCCTTTACAGCAAAGGAAAGTTCTTACAATCCCATTGATCCTGTTACCGTCAAGCACACCAGCTCCTTTATTTAATTACGACGAGGTTGGTCATCGCCACATTCTCTTACTGTGACCATTTAACAGCCAGTCCCTGACATCCTCTACCATGCTCCTGAATGCGAGGTACTGCTGTCAAGCTCGCCCCATGGTATAAAACAGCTATCGAATGTCCAGCCGGTTTCCCTACCTCGAGGGGGTGCACGAGAGAAACAATCCCGCACCGCCACCCAAAGAAAATCCCGCTATTTTTTGAGGTCCGTACCAACCCATTTGGGTCAGAGGGTCCTTGATGCTGTCAGTGCATCTTTAGGACCGCCGTTGCAACGCAAATTGGGCACTGTATACCACGGGTTGCAGGTTTTGCTACGAGAAAGGTACAGTACACTTTTGGTGACACAAAACCTAATGAATCATGGCGTTTGATTTTTTTTTCGTTAGGGAACGGCTCGTATGCATTACGAGTAAGTCTACTGTAGCCGTCACCGGGACCACGAGAGCAGGAAGGAAACTGTGTACGCTGAGGACACGCGATGTGCTGCGCGTCCGCATAGGTGGTCTGGGACGTGCGCGTCCTGGACGAAAAGGTGAAGGGGTGGTCGAGGCTGAGCAGAGACGGGGCAGGGGGTAGGGATGCGCTTCGGGAGTGCCATTTGGCCTAGGACTGGCGATGCTTGCAAAGTTAGGGAACGGGTTATCCGCGGCCTCTGTCGCAGTAGGGGGCGTGAGACTAGCCAACAATGTGAATCGGAAGAAATGAGGGGAGACACCTTGAAATCCTCCACGTTTCCTTTGGGTTTGTCAGCAATCTCCGGGATCCTGGGCGTCGGTGGGCAACGGAGAATGAGAAGTGGCTGTTGAAGAACAGCCCGTAAATACCTTTACTTACCGTTGGGCCAGGGGGACTGGGACCAGGGCCTGGACTGCGGTGGAGCCCCTCCGAGTGGTGTCAGGGGGACTGGCGTAGTGGCTGGAGTCCGCGTAGGCAGTAGTTCGTAGTCGTTAGGTCCTGCAGCGCAGCAATCATCATCGACTTTGGCGCCTTCGGGTGTCGGTGTCCCGTCTACCTAGGTCCTCTCCACCGTTGCGCCAGTGTAGCGGAGCCTGAGATGGGGAAGCCACGCTCGGCCGACGTGCCAAATACATTGATCAGACGAGAGCTGTACGAAATGATCGAACCAATTTATCAGTATAGTATATATTTCAAGCAGTAGCATACACAACACAACTTGCCCGTTGTGATAGGGGACCAAAACTTACTCTACTTCCATTACCTACGTTCCCTACATTTCCTTTTATGGATGTCAACGTGTTCAGTTGAGCGCCGCGTCCGCCCCTTCTTTCCTCCAGTCGCGTACTCACTCTGACTGGAGGCAAGCACTAGCTACCCTCCGTTTCCCTTCTACTGCGCTGACATATGGTTAGTATCCACTCCTTATATCTAGCATGTGTTCTTTCACAGAGCTTAGGGCAGTGGAAGACGTGTACAAAAACCTTGGTCTCTAGACGTACTGTTTCTTGCTTTCAGCATCCAACTCACTCAAAACATACATTCAATCGGCTTACCGGCTTATAGCAGTAAGAGGACTCACCAATGGCTATCCCACATCACTGCACCTGTTGTGTCTCGTCGGATCGTGGTTCATTTGACCAACTTTTCTGTTTGGATCATGTTTTTCCACCATGGCTAATCATGTTGACACCCCATGTTGCAGGAACCAGATCGATGACGCTGTGCCCGGTCCTTGGAAGCGTAATCACTCATAAACACGAAGGCCTCCGAGTCGCAGCAATCCACGAACCTCAGAATACGTGCCATAATGTACTCGCTGCCTTGGCCGCTACCGACCCCTACAGAGCCCAAGGTGTTGATCTGCTCTCCTGGCTACGGACTTACAGTAATGAAAATTAAGTCCACCACAATTTGGCCATCTGCCAATGGTTATGCTGCGCCGCGGCCCTTGCTGGCAAGGATCCTTTTGGTCAAGGTATATGTCCCATGCACTCAAGCTTAGTCGCCTCAGAGACCTCATCTTCCCTAGGCTACGCCTATCTCGCTTAGACGCCCTCATCGATACGGTGCGGTATCAAGGTCGGGCACCTGTACATGCGTTACCAGCGCAAACATTCTTACTGGTATTCTCGTTCTTAGCCGGCCTCCTTGGAACCGATCACTTCGTCGACGCATGGTCCACAGTGCCTCCCATCATGTTAGAGTGTAGACCTGTCTGGAGATACAGTCGTAGTGGCCGTTGCCAACACGGGTATTGGATCCGAAGTTGCGAAATGTGGCGGGGATGAGTCCCACAAAGCTCGTATCGCATTGAGAGCAAGGGTAATTCTACCGGTACTTTTGCACTCCCGCTTCGTCTTCGTTTTCATCCTTGTTAGAAACCGAACGCTGTTGAAGGCGAGTTATGAAAGTCGACCTTGCTGACCTTGCGTCCGTGACTGGTTTCTCGGAGAGGTCCTAACGGGACTGACCGTCTGGACACATTGGTCGTGAATTCCGTATATTGGCAAGCAAGTACGAAAGGGGTAAACAATCGGTCCTGCAAAGGGTTTTTGATATACCTTCGCGGAGAAACAATTCTTTGTTGGAAGCACGATGGAATGTGTAGCCTATTATCAAGGAAGAGCAACATGTATGTATTGGGAAAAAGTCGCACTTTGTCCATGGATCCCCGCCACTGCCTGCTAGGTTATGTCGTTGAACTACTTTGTCAATAATGTATTGACACGTCGGAACGCGCATCTAATCTTTCTCGAGTTGGACAAGAAATCAGCAACGTACCTATTGGAATGAAAGTCGATCGTGGAGCATTGGCGATGACGCACTCGGGGAATGCCTTGAGCGGTGGTGTAGGGAGGATTCAAGTGTGGCAAATAGAAGCCGAGGAACAAATAGCAACGATGGAAGCGGAAAATGGTCTGCGTCTCGAAGTGTCCAAGGATGATCTCAGATTTGGTCGTGGAGGGCTGGCTGGCTGGCGTAGTATTTGTGGGCAGTGACGGGAGTCCTGGCGCACTGATTGGAGTCCTCGTAGGTCGTAGTTTGTATGCATACGCGGCGGGATCTCTCCCGGAGGTCGAGGGCAGTCAGGCCCGGTCCAACATTCTGTGGACCACACGAACGAACCGAACACACCATTTGCAACACATGCTTCTGCTGGGTGAATTGGGCCATCCTGACGACGACTCAAAGGAGCTTCGTCTTGCAGTGGTGATGCCTGCACCGGCACGATGGGGATCACCGCAGAAACACTCTGAAAGAGGTTCACTTGGATCGTACGCCATGGTAGGTGTACTGCATTCTACGAGGTCTTCAAACATCGGATTATACCCCGTTTCTTCCGCCAACTTATCCAGGTCCGCGCTTCGCCGGAGCCACTCACACTCGTGAGTGCGTTGAGGAAATCTGTGGAGAGGGTCGTGTAAATATATGCACGGACGGAATCGAAGTATGAACCAGCTAGAAACACTAGTGGACAAATGAGATGCAAGCGGAAAGACGGTGAGAGAGCGAAGGGAAGGCGTGCCCATGTCATTTTTATGAAGCGACTGTTCGATGATAATTGATAGCACGAATGTGTCGTCCTGAACTTGAGCCGGGGAAGAGCGACTGTCATCATGGCTATGTGAGGGGGTTCAGTTCAGGAGGTGTAGGGGGGGAACCTTTTACAGCCTCTCCTTGTACGACGTTATGTTCAGCCGATTGGTCGTGTTATACACCCATTGCCTAGAGCTAAGTGAGGTGGCGGTATTTCTTTGCTTCCGGCCACCTCGCTCAGCTCGCCGACTCGGAGCAGAGCCCCGCTCGCAGGCTTTGTTTTATTTCGTCCTCATTTCTTCTCTTAGTTATGGTCTTCTGAGTTAGACACACTGAAAACTGACAATATCAACACAACCTTCCTGCCAGTGCTCGAAAGCAAGGTTTGTGCCGACTACCCGCCAGCACTCCCGAGCAACACACATGCAACACCAATGGTCGATCGTAAACACTGGTCCACATTCGAAAGCACAATTCATCATATTCATACTACATTTCACAGCATCTTTGTCAGACCTGGTACTTGCCAACTATCGTACACGACTCCGGCTCAATGACCACTCGAGAACTGTGGTGAGTCACTCAGGAAGTGAACCAGAGCTGGTTCGCGCCAGCACCGGGGTCGGCTAGCGTTACTTGAGTGCCCGGGACTAGGGCAGGCAGACCCCACAGCTGTCCGTTGGCTCTATTCTGAATTCTGAAAGCGATCAAACTACTCAATGTGTGATAATAAGACAACCAAAAAATACGAACTGGAATGTCCCCGCTCCCATTGGTATGATGTTCCATCCAGTCGGAGTTGGATTGGGCACGACGATGTTCCCTTGAGGACTGACTGGGTTACCCCCGGGAGCGGGAACTGATTCGATGGTGATGCCGGGTGTACCACCGGCGCCACCGGGGGTCAAGTCCCACTGCAAGCAATATGTTTGAAATAAGTCTTTGAGCTGAAAGTTAAACCAACCCTTCGAGTATCTGCACCCGTCACGGGTTGCATATCCAACGGGGTGCCTATGCCCTCGTACGTGACAGCAAGGCCGGGAACTGAAGCGTTTCTTAAGACTACTGCCATGATTACTTGGAGATGAAAAGAACGAGGTGTTGAAGATGAAGAGAACAACAGGCAGCTTTTTATACGTCACCCTCTCCTGCAATATACTCTCTTGGGCTTTTACGCACAAAAATTGGGGTGCACTCCATTAATTTTCCATCTTTTCTGAAACGAGCAAGTCAAACACCGCCGATGATATTATTAGCAAGTCCCGTGCCATGCTCGTAGCCCGTGCGAACGTGACTCTCCATCTACATCAGGCCGTCATCGTAGGTACACGCATCTTCGCGGCCCCTGACGATTACACATTATATACCTTATTTGCTTGTCGACGGCGCTTGCACCAGGACTCAAGTCGCAGACGACACCTAGGAATGAAACGGGGCTTTGCTCTATAGACAGGCCGTTCTGTGGCCCTCGATCCTTATGGGGGTAGCGATTAGCCAAGTGCTTCAGTTCCTCATTGAGATCTGAACCCAGAACGTTGGAATTCGTTCCCTCGGCTCATCATATTCAAATTGATCGGGCCTCATTTGGTTTCCTACGGTGGTACTGGGGCGTAACCATTGCCAACCAATAACTTTCGAGTTGCGTTACCACGTTTATATGCCAGTTGGGGAACACTGGGGATGATGCGTGTGGATCGCTGGTGTGAAAGAGTTGCAAGAAGCCAACCTTTCCAAGATTATGTATCCGCCTTGATAGTGAATGTCAGCTGGGTGATCAGACTATTTTCCCACGACCACGAGGGTTGCCTTGTATGTTGATTATTATAATGGCAGCAGGTTGATCTGCAATGTTAAGGGACCACCAGCCACCTCCAGCCAAACTTGAAGTCTATAATAGCTACTTGAAACTTAAACCCGAAGCTGTTCGCTACAGTCGCTGAATAGCCCATGGATTAAAATTTCCGTCAGCGCCGCGCTGCTGATCACGAGTCCTCCCACGGTCATACCTATAAGCTCTCTCCAACACCATGACGTCCTTGGAGATTTCACATCGTCAGTCTTCTCGGTGGAACTGGTTTCTCCGAATGAGATACACCTGTCAAATGGGAGCACCCCAGATTCGGCGCTAACGAACAAGGTCACATTTGGTCAGACCGGTCCAAAGCTGTGTTTTGTAGCCAAAGCATCAAGGAATGACCGTTGGCGCCTACCATTTCAAGCGGGTCCGCCGTTCTGGGCATACATCATGATAAGATACCCATAGCTCGAAGTGGTATGTACTCACAATATGCAGAACCTCCCTCGAACCTTGAAACAAGATTTGCTTCCAGAAATTGAATGGGAATCCCTGAGCGCTCCATCGTGCCAGCAACAGGGAAAACACGTTGCAAAGAGAATCCGGGATGTTGCGCCTCCTGAATGGTTGGCATTGCCTGCAAGTTCCACCGAGATTCCCTCTGCTGCAGTCAGCAGACAGTCAGCAGACATTAATGTGTATTTTGTCACTGACCGGGTGATGGACGCCTCTCACATTCATTCATCACAGATTCTGTTCGTGACCATCGGCAAAAGAATGCATTGTGGACGTTCTAGGCATTGGGTGCACGAATGTGCGGCCGCCTGGCTCATCAGTATGGGTACTTGTTATTGTGTAAAAAATTTTCTTGAATCGTGGCTAATTATTCAAGGGCGCGATGACGGTATAGCACGGGAGAAGCTCGGCTCAAATGTTACTTCCATGGAAAATAGGCAGCAAATCGCTCGCTAGAAGTGGGCACCTTGATGCTTCAATGAGGGCTGAAGCCGTACGGGATGCTCCGTCGGTGCTACCACTTGTTCCATCTCTTCATTGTACAGTTTATCCCTTCATACTAGTACCTATGGGTGACTTACCACAGACTTTAATACTGGTGTTAGTGACACCCGGAAAGGGAAGTTTCATTGGTAGAAACTATAAGGTGTTTACCCGAAGAAGCGTTCACTAAAGTCGATGCCAGTGGTTGAACTTGAAGTGCCTACAATGTCTAAATGGTCTACCCTGGAACCCGTCATCAGAGGATGGGCAGCTGATGAGTCACAGTCTGCCTTGCTCACTACCAGTGGCAGACGTCTAGGCCATGTTACAGTGTCTCTAGCGAGGATAACTCATTCACCAGCGGACCCTAGAAATATTGTCATGAATAGAAGTAGCAAGAATGGAGACATGTTTACACGAAGAATTGGTGCGGTGAGCTGGGTGGCCGCACGTTCGTGAGCCCACCACCTAGAACATATACTCCACATTCTTTGCCCATGATCACGAGTAGAATGTCTGTCGCCCAGTCAGTGACAAAATAGATATTAACGTCTGCTGACTACAGCAGAGGGAATCTCGGTGGAACTTACCAGGTAATGCCAACCATTTCAGGAGGCGCAACACCTCGGATTCTCTTTGCAGCGTGTTTTCCATTTCGCTGGCACGGGGATTCCCATTCAATTGCTGGAAGCAAATCTTGTTTCAAGGTTTGAGGGAGGTCCTGCACACTGTGAGTACATGCTACTTCGAACCCGCTTGAAACGCTTGAAATAGTAGGTGTCAACGGTCATTCCTTGATGCTCTAGGTACCAACCGCAGCTTTGAGACCAGTATAACCAAATGTGACCGTGTTTGTTGGCGCCGAACCTGGGATGCTTCCATTTGACAGGTGTATCTTGTTCGGAGAAACCACTGCGGGGCGCTAATGAAAATTCAATCCAGCGATGCGCTATTCAGTGACCGTAGAGAACAGCTTCGGGTTCAAGTTTCAAGTAGCTGGTAAAGACTTTAAGTTTAGCTGGAGGTGGGCCGTGAGCTTTGCAGATCGACCAGCCGCGATTCCAATACACGAGGCAACCCTCTTTTCTTGATGGCGGTCGTGGGAAAATAGACGGCAGGGCAGCTGATGAGAATGATCGCTCAGCCAGTGACATTCGAATTTACTATCCAAGTAGGGAAAGGTTGGCTTCTTGTCACTCTCACACCAGCGATTCACACGCATCATTTCCGGTGTTCCTCAACTGGCAGATCAAGATCGTCACAGTAACACCATTCGAAAGTGATTGGTTGCACCTCAACGAAACTAATCGATTTGGACATTCTGTATGCGATTGAACTCTGCGTTGAAGTGAATATGAACTGAGGGAGCGAACTGGGTTTAGATCATGTGTAAGTAGCTGCAAGGTCGACCAATTCCGCCCAACGGAGAGTGGAGGAACTTGGCCGATCGCTACCTTTGTGAGGGCTGTGACCAACGGAACGGCCCATCTATCAAGTAACACCCCATTCAATTCTGCGGTGTCGTCCGCGACTCGGAGGTTTAGTGCAAGCGCCGCCGACGATCACACAAGCCGATACTATGATGATCAGGGGTCATGGAGATACGCGGTACCTACGATAACGGCCTGATATGGAAAGTCATCTTCGGGCGGGCCATGAGCAGGGTACGAGGCTTGCTAATAATATCATCGGCGGTGTTCAACTTGCTCGTTTCAGAAAAGATGAAAATGAATGGAATACGCCCCAATTTTTGTGCGTAAAACCCAAAGAGAGTATATTGCAGGAGTTGGCGATATATAAAAAGCTGCCTGTTGTCCTCTTCACCCCCAACGCCTCGTTCTTTTCATCTCCAAGCAATAATGGCATTAGTCATAAGCAACACCGCAGCTCCCAGCCTTGCTATCAATTTCAATGGCATAGGTGTAGCGTTAACCGTTGAAAACGTACCAGGGGGGGCTCCACCTGCTGCTCAAATCGTCAGTTTAACCTTCGGCTGGGAGACTTATTTCAAACATATTTCTTGCAGTGGAACTTGGCTGCCGACGCGGCGGGCGGCCTCATTGTCAATGCGGCTCCTGCCCCAGGTAACCCAGTCAGCCCCGTAGGGAACAACCTCGTGCCCAATAACCCGGTGAATAGATGGAACTTCGTGCCAGTGCCAGGGGGGCAATTCCTGTTCGTATTTTTCTCGCCCTCCTATTATCACACATTGAGTGGTTCAATGGCATTCAGAATTCACGATCCAGCCACCGGACAGCTCTGGGGTGTACCTAACCTAGCCGCGGGCAATCAAGTAATGTTAGGCGCCGGTAACATGCTCTGGTCCATTTAACGGTGCACCGCAGTTTCTGAGTGATCATGGAGCTGGAGTCGTGTAAGATAGTTAGCAAGCGCCAGGATGGTATGGAATGTAGTATGAATACGATGAATTGTGCTTTCTGGAGGTGACCAGTATTTTCGACCGACCATCAGTCTTGCTTGCATTGCAGCGGGATGGGCGTTAGACCTGTGTTGGCGATAGAAGCAAGGGTAGGAGTGGCAGGGGTCTATGGCGGGAGATGCTGGGGTAGCGTGACCCGTAGCCTCTTATTGTGATGCCGGGCGGTTAGCAATGGCGTTGGTCTATGTTCTCCCTCTCTCCCGGTGTCTCTCTCTAGTCGGTCTAGTTTGTACTTGTGCTCGGGAGCGTTTGCAAGACTGCGTTTTTGGTTTTTTCACGGGAGTCCTATAGACTCGCACTTGCCATCATTGCAACTCAAATGCTCACCCTGGCATACCATTCATTGCGGGATATCATCCCGACAGCTGACATCGATGGTGCTAGTATCACACCTCCATATCAACCCCCGCGACCAGGTGAGTCGCTAGTGTTACCACTGTCCCACTAACAGGGTGTATAACACGACCAGTGCACTGAACACAAAGTCGTACAAGAAGCTGGAAAAGACAATATGTCCCCACTTTACCACCTGAACCGATCCCCCTCGTATCGCTATAATGATTTTTGCCCTTCTCAAGTCCAAGAAACTACGTTCTCACTGTCAATTTCCATTATCGAACAGTCGTCTGATGAACACGGGTAAGTGACCCAACCGCCGCGCCAAGCCATTACACCAAAAGATAGATATACTGAATGGGTACCATTCAGTATCACGGACGGTATATGTACTAGTTGTGGGACCTAGGTAAGCCAGCGTGCTCACAACACGTTGTGAGTACGCCCGCCCTCTCGCTCCTTCCAGCCGCACCTAACATCTTCTTATTTGTACAATGGTGTGTTGTACTCACCACCCCGATTCCGTCCACGCCTTATAATATGTACATTGGAGTCAGCCAATGGACGATGACTGGCTCAAGGCCTGACTCTGATGCTGGCTAACGACTACGACACGACGTGCTCTATCTACTCCGACTCCACTCTTACCACGGGATGCTGACTAAGCGGCCTGTGTCACCGCTTGACCCTCCGCTAGGGCCCAGCCCGTTTTCTCAATGTACTACAAGTGAGTGACCACGACGAAGGTAAATAGGTTACAAACCTGCATGAGTTAGAGGAAGACACGGGGTACAATGCGACGCTCCAAGACGTAGAGTGCGGTACGCCTATCATTACGTACGATACAAGGGAGGATGCAAAAGCCTCTTTCAAAGTGTTTTTGCGCTGATCCCCATCATACCAGTACAGCCATGACCACTGTCTGACGGCAAAATCAAGCGATTTGAAGTATCCACAGAGTCGGCGGCCTCGGAATGGCCAGTTCCCAATAGCGACGCATTCTCGTGCATTGCCTTACCAAACACAACGAATTCATCGTAAGTGTAAAATTATCGTCCGCCCAGTGCCGTTTCAGCGCTCAGTGCTCAGCCATCAGCTCAAAGACATGACAGTCGCTCTCTGGGATGTTCGCCTCATCAAACGATTCCACCACCGAAATCCAAGCTGACCTCAAAACCCGAAGAAGTACATGTGCGGGTTGTTAGAAAAGATAGGTCAACCAGGACTGAACCTCTGAACGCATTGAGTTTCCACCTTAAACCTTCTGTGCTGGGTGTCGCGGAGTAGGGAAATTATCCGGACTAGAAGCAACGAACCAGAGAGGAGTGTGTAAAAGGTCGAGCAGGTGATGGAGTATAGGGTAACGGAACTGGTAACGAACTGTGAGCTTGCATGTAACCAAGGATGATCGATTCTTCTGCATTCATTGGAAACGCAGACCCGGGAATGAAGATGTCGATTGTTGGACGAAACACTAACTCGCCAATTAAGAGAAATGCCAACTACGAAATATCAGTAGTACTTGACGTTCTCAGCGAATCTCTTGAGCGGTAGTCGTAGGGAAGTTCAAGCATGGTGAGT
>JBBPRA010000830.1:0-12622 GCA_038092775.1 Boletus rubescentipes
AGAAAGCCATGAGTGAGTACCTTATTTCATACACTCATAGGTTTGGATGGGGTTAGGGTCCTATTGCAGAGTATTGAGTTTAGTGCAAAACATGCAAACATTGGGACAGTTGTTTGAGCCACTGTATCTGCTCTCTGCTCATTAGTAGGAATATAGAAAAGTTTGACCTTTTCTTTCTGGACACATTCATGGATATAATGTTCCAGAATCTCTATATGTTTAGTGCATCCTTCCTGAGCAGGGTTTGAAGCAAGAAACATGGCACCTTGATTGTTGACTAGAAGTGGTATAGATTTGATATTGAATCTCATTTCAGATAGGAGATTCCTAATCCAAGAGATCTGCTTGGATGCTTCTGTCATGCCAATGTATTCTGCTTCTGTAGAAGACAGTGTGATGTTGCATTGTTACCTGGATAGCCATGAGACTATTCCATTGCCTAAGAACATCACATAACCTGAAGTGGATTGATGAGTTTCCAAGTCTCCACCCCAATCTGTGTCAGAGTATGCCACAAAACCAGATCCACTGGCCCCATCATAGATTATGCAGAGATCCTTTGTACCAAGAAGGTATCACACAATATAGAGTGCTTTCTGCAAATGTTCCTCAGATGGATTTGAAGAGAATTGTGACATCTTGATAACAGAGAAGGCAATGTCAGGGTGTGTTCCCAGCATAATATATAACAGTGATCCAATGACCAACTGATAGTGACTATGCAATTGAGGAGTAGTAGTCTTAGAGTTTGGTGCAGGGTTATATCCTGAAGGCAAAGGAGTGCAAGCAAATTTGGCATTATTGAGCTTGAAGTGCTCAATTACTTTAGCGGCATATGAGATCTGATCTAACTTTAGAGTGCGTTTTGCACAATTTCTAGTGACCCGCATGCCAAGATATTCTGTCGCTTCACCAAGATTCCTAGATTTCCAACGATCCATGAATTGTTTCTTCTTGAACTTGAGGTAGGATTTGTTGGAACCAATAAAGAGAGAATCATGAATGTAAATGACAAGAATGATAATATCCTGACCATGAAAGTGAACATAAATTCCTGGGTCTGAAAGTGTGCAAACAAATCCCATCTCCAATAGGGATTGATGCAAAGCCTTGTTCCACTGAAGGACAACTTGTTTGAGACCATAGATGGCCTTCCTCAAATGACAAACTTTGTTCTCCATGCCTTTCTTGATGAAATCTTCTGGTTGTTCAAGGTAGATCTCCTCATCTAGATCTCCAAATAAGAATGCAGTCTTAACATCGAGTGCTGCAATGGAGAGGAGGAGTCAAACAGATTCAAATCTTGCAACTGGAGAGAAAGTTTCTTCAAAGTCTATTCTGTAGATCTGTATAAATCCTTTTGCAACAAAGTGTGCCTTATGTCGGCCATCACTTTTGACAACATAAACCCATCTCCCTTTGACAGGTGTGCGATCAGGTGGTAGATTGACCAAGTCCCAGACTTTTCTATCTTGCAAGGAATCCATTTCTTCTTGCATGGCTGTCCTCCATTGGCGTTGTTCGTTTGCAACTAACCTTGCAACATCCTTGTACTGCTTTGGAATATTAAAAGCAGGAGCAGTGGAGGCTAAGATGCAATTAAAGAATTTCGCACTATAGAGATCTCCAAGATCTTCCTCATTAGTTGGTTTCTGATCCTGATTTGGATCTCCACCTTGTTGTAGATCTTTCTCAATCTCAACAGGAGGATGATTACCATATGCATTATCTGGCATAATCCTTGGATGACAAGGTCTCTGACCTCTCCTTGGTTCAGGTATAGCTGGTGAAACTGATCTATATGTGGGAGGAGGAACTGAAGGATGTGGAGGATCATCAGGTGGCTGTTGATCACCTGGAGGGACTTGTTGATTGGGATAGTGTCAATCTTCCATAGGTGGAAATGAATAATATCGAGTAACTGGTATACCTTCTTGGGGTTTGGGATCCTGTAAAGATTCCTAATTGACTTCATCTTCATTGTCTTGAGGGATAGGAGGCGGTTTGTCATCTGACTGTCTGCACTTAGGAGACCAGAATCGGTATCCTTTGGTACCTTTCTCATAACCAATAAAGATTGCTTCTTCAGCTTTAGCTGACAGCTTATTTTGACGATCCTCTTTGGGTATGAATACATATGCCGAACATCCAAAAACCTTAAAGTATGACACATCAGGTGTCTTGCCATTCCATTTAGATATAGGAGGCGACCAGTCAAGATGATGCATAGGTTGGCGATTATAAATATGCAGAGCTGTTTCCACCACATCTTGCCAGAAGGAAGGTGGAAGACAGGCAGTTTGGTGCATGGCCTCTGCTTTCTCCAAGATGGTGTGATTGAAGCATTCAGCTCGACCATTTTGTTGAGGGGTACAAGGCACTGAAGTCTGCTGTTCAATGCCTCTGGACAATAGGAATGTCCTAAGATTATCATTGATATATTCCCCTCCTTGGTCCAAACGTACAGATTGTAACTGGTAACCAGTCTGAGCTTCAGCCCAAGAGACCAGATCTTGGAAGCAATGAACAGCGTCTGCTTTAGATCACAGAAAATGAAGGGCAGCAAAACCTGAAGTGTTATCTATGAAGGTAATGATCCATTTATTGTGAGAATGCAATAAGGTTGGCATTTCACATAGATCAGTGTGAATAAGGTCAAGGACATTTGTAGCTCATTTAAATGAGGCAGGGAATTCCTGCTCATGAGCTTTACCCAATTGACAACCTCGACATGGAGAAGAGGTGTTTGGAGGAGTCAGAGAAGGTATACCTTTGAGTTTGGCATTTGCATGTTGAAGCGCATTCTTGAAACAGTGTCCAAGGCGATGATGCCACAAATCATATGATCTGTTATCTTGCAGGGAGTGGACTTTGCTTTCTGGAGTGATCAGGAATGACCAAAACCAGTGAGGCAAAGTGCTTGGTAACAAAGTGGAAGCCTGTATTACCAAACATCCCTGATTGTTCCAGATCTTGGTCCTATCAGTGATTTCACATCGGAAACCCTGATGAGTCAGAGCTGTCACCGATAGCAAGCAGTGTGCAGCTTCTGGGGCATACCATACTCCTGTTAAAGTGACAGGGGGAGTGGATCTATGATCCTGTTTAAGAATAATTGTGCCAGGTCCATGCATTTTGATAATGGAACCATTAGCAGTTGAAGCAAATTGTTCTTCCTGTGCTAGATTGGAGAAATCCTCCAAATAAGGTGTGATATGATCAGAAGCTCCTGAGTCAATCAGCCAATGTTCTTTGTAAAATCCAGGTAAGTCTTTTGTGCCCAGGGTACAAACCCTCAAATAATCAGAACCATAATAATATTCCCCATCAGGTACATTGCTATAATCAGAGTCATATGCACCTGAATCTCTCATTTCAGCTTTAAGCCTTTGGCGATCAATGCCTGATTTCCAGGTACCATCTAGATTGCACCTGGAATTGTGAGAGATATCTCCTGTCTTCTTCTTCTTGGGTGCTCATTTAGCTCCCTTCTCATACCCATGGGGGAAGGGAGCTGGACCGAAAAGAACTAGATGGTCCAGCCACAGGACCTGCAGCATTCATCCCTATATCCTCTACATAAAACTCCCAGTTCTCTATCATGGGAGCTTCATGGAAAACATCTGGATCGTCAAACCTGTCGACTTCCATGTCCACAACATTAGCGAAACCATCTCCTTAAACCACATTCGCACGAGACTTCCCTTTTCCCTTGTTATGTCCAGGATGCTTGCAATGACTCTCATTCCAGTTATGATGCAGACCAGAATTGCCTGAAGATCTGTTAGATCTGTAGGGTTTACAACCTCGGTTAGAGTTATTCCAAGGTTGAGAGTTCTGCTGTCCTGGACATCCATACACCTACCAGCAATTCTTGGACAGATGTCCTTTGCCACAGTGTGTACAGACAGGTTTAGAGGGAGCATGCTGAATAGTATTTGTCTGATTAGCTTCGGATCTATCTGGGCCAGAAGTAAAGAGTCTGTGCATCAAGGCATGACAATTGATCTGAGATGTAGATCTCAGTTGGGCCTCAGAGGTAACCTTGGGAATTGTTTTATCCAAGGTGAAATCGACAGCAGTAGTTGTTTGGATGATAGTGGATACAAGTGGATGATAAGAGGATGGGAGCACATTGAGAAGGATCATAGTTCTGAGATTATCTGGTAGCTGTAACCCTGCTGTTGACATTTTGTCATAGGTGCTTGTTAAAGCATTGATCTGAGATGCCATTGTAATTGGCAAATCATCAGATCCGTGGTGGTTAGAATGGTCACTTGAATCAATGATCCGAATGCCAAGTGCCTGTGAGAAGGCTTCATACTGGCTGGTGATGCCAGTGGGCGCATAGAGAGCTGCCAGTTGATCCCAGAGATCTTTCACAAGAGAAGAGTGTGCAACGCCTCCTGCTGCGACATATGCATCCTTCTGAAGATGCTGCATGTCTTGATGAATGAAGACAGAAATAAGTGATTGTGCTTGTCTATCATTCAAGTCCCATGTGATTTGTGTGGCAGCATCAGCTTGTGCTGCATGAGTAGAAGCTCCACTGACAATATCCCACCAGGTAATCATGGTGAGAAGGTTGTGGACTTGATGAGCCCAAGTAGAGTAATTAGAAGAGCCAATGAGAATGGCAGTTCGGGATTGGATGGCTGAGTTGATGTTAAAGGACATGGTATGGTTTTGATGAGATCAAAAGATAAAGATGTTGGCTATGAAAGTCTGGATAAAATTGGTATCAGCATGTGCAACAGGGAAAGGATCAGGAATAATAGGAGGCTGTTGTTGCTCTGTGGGAACATCATCATCATCTACATTCTCATAATCATCATTGGATTCTTCTTCCTCTGTGTCATCATCTTGGGAATTGGAGTTATTATCTGATTGATCCTCGAATTCCTGTGTGTCCTCAGCTAGTAGATTCTGGACTTCTTCATCATCAGCTTGGGGATCATCTCCAAGCTCTGCTTCATCTCCCATTGTTTCTCTGAGCGTCTGGAAATAGATTGGATCCAATTCCTCAAATCGGGCAAATTTTGTTTCCTCAAAGAAGTGAGGATTGAGGATGGATTTAAACTGTCCATTCCTAGCACAAAACCCGATCTTGTACTTGTTATGGGAAACATAGGGGGGAGAGATTTGGTTACAAGTATACACAGCAAGATGAAGCGGTGTGTGAGTCCAGAATTCAAACCTAGTAAGGACACACTCCTTTCGCCCTTGCTTGATGGATTGTGCATATTGACCTCCTAATCCAATGGGCAGGGGCCAGACCCAGTGCAGGAGATACAGAGGCTCTCTGCTCAGATGGAGGAGGTACTCCATCATCTCCTCCTTCTTTCACTTGTTGGACTCCTTGTCCAACAGCTCTATGTCTGTTTGTGATAAGGCAAGGGGCATTGGGAAATCCGAGTTCATATTGAGCCCTAAGATGGAAAATCTGGAATTCAGCATCTTTCCAGGCATCATATCACAGGTTCTTCCTCTTCCAAATCCGTCTCCACCATGCACCCATTAGTTCATTTCACAGGCATTGTGGGAGAATATCCAAAACTGTGAATTGATTTTCATTGCCATAAGGTGCCAGCCTTGTGTGGCGATGGTGAGCATAGAGGTATTCATTCTTGCCAGGTTGGCAGATAATATCCCCTTCTAGGTGCTCATATATCCCTGGATACTTGACATACATCTCAACCACAAAGGGATCAATTGTGTCATTAGGGATGGCAGCATTCCACATGTCAATGACACTCTGGTTAAAGGTAGTAGAGTTGCAGACAAAGATCTCAAAGCCTTGATGGTAAACTGGAATTTGTGGAGTCTGATGATAGAATTGCTTGGAGAATGCCAGTCCTGCACCTTCATAAACTGATGCCAAAGGTTTGCCATAATAAGAAGTAGTCCTGAGAGCAATACACTGTCCATGTCACCAGAAGAAAGGAAAGAAGTTGCCATCTATAATCATGTCTGGTCCATTGTAGACATTTTCAATAAGGACCAGATGAGTGAGGTGAGAAGTTATGTGGAGAGTTGGATAAGGGAGATCATCCAGAATGAGGGGAACATTGTTGTCAATCCAGAGGGTAGAAATGTGATTGACCAGGACAATTTCTCCTGGTTCTTCTCCTGCTCCTCTCAATTTGACTGTTTCCAGCCGAAAAGAGCAATCGGGAAGAGGAAGTTCCCTCTGGAAGTGAATGATCCAATCTAAGAATGGATCGTAGACGAGGGGATTGATCATCATGGCATAGTCTTCATAAGACATGCCAATTTGGACATGCTCTGGCATGTTCTTGTCCACTGAATTCTCTCCAATGGATGGCAATGGACTCATACTCAAGGGATAACATAGCATTGGAGAGGAATTCTCTATCTGCAAGTTCTTCAGGAGGGACCCTCAGCAGACCAGGTGAGGGGAGGCGATTGGAATAGACATCAGGAGGAGGTGATGCTGCTGGAGTATGAAGAGGAGCAAAGTAATACCCAGGAGATGCTGATAGACAAGAGGAAGTGAGAGAGTCTGGTGATAGGAATGATATGTAAGAGGCTGGTGAATCAATGTATGATGTGGGAGGAGGAAAGAGATCAGGACAACGACAATTGGTACAATTTCTATGAGTGCAATTGTCCCCACAGAGAATAGTGCAGCAATTGTAATCGAAATTCCTGTGACAGCGCCAAGTGCACCGATGGGAATCTGCCCTATAGATAGAACAGCTCTGAAGATTCTGAGAACAAAGCCTGGTACACTAATGCCTTGTTAGATGAGAACTACTAACCTCGTTTGAAACAGATCTCGATCTAAGTCTGGATCTGTTCAAGTGACGACAAGGTGGTCTCATTAGTCTCTCTTCATATGTGAGAAAGCAAATGAAGAGGATAAAGGCATAACCCATAATCAATATGGTGGTACCATTGTATTCTCATTGTGAAGCCCATAGAGGCAAACACAAGAGAAAGTAATTCACTCATGGTAAGCAAAAGACCAAGAGCAAGAGCATCCAGCATCATGAGGCGGAAGAAGGGCATCTTTAAGATGGACCTTATGAGCCTAGGCAGGGCTCATAACCTATCGGAATTGCTAGTTCCAACCAGGTGCAGAGGCAACAGCAAAGGGATGAACCAGTGAGGGAGAACACTCACTTGGTACTTGATACTCTTGCAAGTAGATTGAGGAGCTATCACTCAATTGTAGGAGTTGAGAGCTTAGTATTTCAGGTCATAAGGACCTAGCTTATATACATCCAGAGTATTGTTTGTACGAGTGAATGAAACTATCAGTAAAGGGCGAAAGAGTCCCAGGAAAGAGCCCATGATAAAAGAAAGAGAACATATTGTGCAATAGTAGCACAATATGAGATCAGAATGGTAAGTAATCACACTAGATTGTTAGTATATGGTGCAAGATAATGAAGTATGACATCATTAATAAGAATAGAATATAATGTCGTAATGATCACCAAAGAATTGTATGAAATGGTACCATAATGGTGTGAAAGTGTCAGTCACACTTATCCTAATAAGTATAGGAGAAATATATCTAATGAATGTCAGTCATGCTCATTAGTGTCAGTCATGACACTATAGTAAGTAATAAGCATGAAGAGTGAACTAGACATTACTATGTTGATTTCCAACACTCCACCTTGCTATTCATGATGTATATCTTGAGAGTGATAATGACTTCCTGTTCTCCTCAAAATGCTGCCAAGTCAGATTCTTTGTGAAGATATCTGCTCTCTGCTCATTAGTAGGAATATAGAAAAGTTTGACCTTTTCTTTCTGGACACATTCATGGATATAATGTTTCAAAATCTCTATGTGTTTAGTGCATCCTTTCTGAGCAGGGTTTGAAGCAAGAAACATGGCACCTTGATTGTCAACTAGAAGCAGTATAGATTTGATATTGAATCTCATTTCAGATAGGAGATTCCGAATCCAAGAGATCTGCTTGAATGCTTCTGTCATGCCAACATATTCTGCTTCTGTAGAAGACAGTGTTATATTGTGTTGTCATCTGGATAGCCATGAGACTATTCCATTGCCTAAAAACATTGCATAACCTAAAGTGGATCGACAAGTTTCCAAGTCTCCACCCCAATCTGTGTCAGAGTATGCCACAAAGCCAGATCCACTGGCTCCATCATAGGTTATGCAGAGATCCTTTGTACCAAGAAGATATTGCACAATATAGAGTGCTTTCTGCAGATGTTCCTCAGATGGATTTGAGGAGAACTGTGACATCTTGATTACAGAGAAGGCAATGTCAGGGCATGTTCCCAGCATAATGTATAACAGTGATCCAATGACCGACTGATAGCAACTATGCAATTGAGGAGTGGTAGTCTTAGGGTTTGGTGCAGGATTATATCCTGAAGGCAAAGGAGTGTGAGTGACTTTGGCATTATTGAGCTTGAAGTGCTCTGAAGGGCAGCTTGTTTGAGACCATAGATGGCCTTCCTCAAATGACAAACTTTGTTCTCCATGCCTTTCTTGATGAAACCTTCTGGTTGTTCAAGTTAAATCTCCTCATCTAGATCTCCAAATAAGAATGCAGTCTTAACATTGAGTGCTTCGATTTCCCAATCTTCAAGTGCTGCAATGGAGAGGAGGAGTCAAACAGATTCAAATCTTGCAACTGGAGAGAAGGTTTCTTCAAAGTCTATTCCATAGATCTGTGTAAATCCTTTTGCAACAAAGCGTGCCTTATGTTGGCCATTGCTTTTGACAACATAAACCCATCTCCCTTTGACAGGTGTGCAACCAGGTGGTAGATTGACCAAGTCCCAGACTTTTCTATCTTGCAAGGAATTCATTTCTTCTTGCATGGCAATCCTCCATTGACATTGTTCGTCTGCAGATAACTTTGCAACATCCCTGTACTGCTTTGAAATATTAAAAGCAGGAGCAGTGGAGGCTAAGATGTGATTAAAGAATTTTGCACTATAGAGATCTCCAAGATCTTCCTCATTAGTCGGTTTCTGATCCCAATTTGGATCTCCACCTTGTTGTAGATCTCTCTCAATCTCAACAGGAGAACAATTGCCATATGCATTATCTGGCATGATCCTTGGATGACAAGATCTCTGACCTCTTCTGGGTTCAGGTATAGCAGGTGAAACCGATCTATATGTAGGAGGAGGAACAGAAGGATGTGGAGGATCATCAGGTGGCTGTTGATCACCTGGAGGGACTTGTTGATTGGGATAGTGTCAATCTTCCATAGGTGGAAATGAATAATATTGTGTAACCAGTATATCTTCTTGAGGTTTAGAATCCTGTAAAGGTTCCTGATTGACTTCATCTTCATTGTCTTGAGGAATAAGAGGTGGTTTGTCATCTGACTTTCTCAAATAATGTGGAAAAACAAATTCATCAAATGTGGCAGTAGATGAAATCACTACTCATCTGCACTTAGGAGACCAGAATTAGTATCCTTTGGTACCTTTCTCATAACCAATAAAGGTTGCTTCTTTGGCCTTAGCCAATAGCTTATTTTGACAATTCTCTTTGGGTATGAATACATATGCTAAACATCCAAAAACCTTAAAGTATGACACATCAGGTATCTTGCCATTCCATTTAGATATAGGAGGCAACCAGTCAAGATGATGCATAGGTTGGCGATTATAGATATGCAGAGCTGTTCCCACTGCATCTTGCCAGAAGGAAGGTGGAAGACAAGTGGTTTGGCACATGGCCTCTGCTTTCTCCAAGATGGTACAATTGAAGTGTTTAGCTCAACTATTTTGTTGAGGGGTACAAGGCACTGAAGTCTGATGTTCAATGCCTCTGGACAATAGGAACATCCTGGAATCATCATTGATATATTCTCCTCTTTGGTCTGAATGTACAGATCGTAACTGATAACCAGTCTGAGCTTCAGCCCAAGAGACCAGATCTTGGAAACAACAAACAGCATCTGCTTTAGATTGTAGAAAATGAAGGGCAGCAGAACCCGAAGCGTCATCTATGAAGGTGATGATCCATTTATTGTGAGAATGTGACAAGGTTGGCATTTCACAAAGATTAGTGTGAATAAGGTCAAGGACATTTGCAGCTCGTTTAGATAAAGCAGGGAATTCCTGCTCATGAGCTTTACTCAATTGACAACATCGACATGGAGAAGAGGTATTAGGAGGAGTCAGAGAAGGTATACCTTTGAGTTTGGCATTAGCATGCTGAAGCGCATTCTTGGAACAGTGTCCAAGGTGATGATGCCACAAATCATATGATCTGTCATCCTACAGGGAGTGGACTTGACTTTCTGGAGGGAGTAGAAATGACTGAAACCAGTGAAGCGAAGTGCTTGGTAATAAAGCAGAAGCCTGTATTACCAAACATCCCTGATTGTCCCAGATCTTGGTCCTATCAGTGATTTCACATCAGAAACCCTGATGAATCAGAGCTGTCACCAATAGCAAGCAGTGTGCAGCTTCTGGGGCATATCATACTCGAGTTAAAGTAACAGGAGGAGCAGATCTATGATCCTGTTTAAGAATGATTGTGCCAGGTCCATGCATTTTAATAATGGAACCATTAGCAGTAGGAGCAAATTGTTCTCCCTGTGCTAGATTGGAGAAATCCTTCAAGTAAGGCATGATATGATCAGAAGCTCCTGAATCAATCAGCCAATGATCTTTGTAAAATCCAGGTAAGTCTTTTGTCCCCAGGGTACAAACCCTCAAATAATCAGAACCATAGTAATATTCCCCATCAGGTACATTGCTATAATCGGAGTCATATGCACCTGAATCTCTCATTTCGGCTTTAAGCCTTTGGTGATCAATGTCCAATTTCCAGGTACCATCTAGATTGTGCCTGGAATCATGAGAGATATCCCCTTTCTTCATCTTCTTGGGTGCTCATTTAGCTCCCTTCTCATACCTGTGGGGGAAGGGAGCTGGACTGAAAAGAACTGGATGGTCCAGCCACAGGACCTGCAGCATTTATCCCTGTATCCTCTACATCAAACTCCCAGTTCTCAATCCAGAGGGTAGGAATGTGATTAACCAGGACAACTTCTCCTGGTTCTCCTCCTGCTCCTCTCAGTTCAACTATTTCCAGCCAAAAGGAGCAATCAGAAAGAGGAAGTTCCCTCTGGAAGTGAACAATCCAATCTAAGGATGGATTGTAGATGAGAGGGTTGATCATCATGACATAGTCTTCATAAGACATGCTGATTCGGATGTGCTCTGGCACATTCTCATCCACTGAATTCTCTTCAATGGATGGTGATGGACTTGTACTCAAGGGAAAACACAGTGTTGGAGAGGAACTCTCCATCTGCAAGTTCTCCAAGAGGGACCCTTGGTGGACCAGGCAAGGGGAGGCAATTGGAATAGACATAAGGTGGAGGTGATGCTGCTGGAGTATGAAGTGGAGCAAAGTAATACTCAGGAGAGCTGATAGACGAGAGGAAGTGAGAGAGGCCAGTGATAGGAATGATATGTGAGAGGCTGGTGAATTAATGTATGATGTGGGAGGAGGAAAGAGATCAGGATGACGACAATTGGTACAATTTCTATGAGTGCAATCGTCCCCACAGAGAATAGTACAGCGATTATAATTGAAATTCCTGTGACAGTGCCAAGTACACTGATGGGAATCTGCCCTATAGATAGAACAACTCTGAGGATTCTGAGAACAAAGTCTGGTATACTGATGCCTTGTTAGATGAGAACTACTAACCTCATTTGGAACAGATCTTGATCTAAGTCTGAATCTGTTCAAGTGATGACGAGGTGGTCTCATTAGTCTCTCTTCATATGTGACAAAGTGAATAAAGAGGATAAAGGCATAACCCATTATCAGTGTATGGATATGGTGGTACCATTGTATTCTCATTGTGAAGCCCATAGAGGCAAACACAAGAGAAAGTAATTCACTCATGATAAGCAAAAGACCAAGAGCAAGAGCATCCAGCATCACGAGGCGAAAGAAGGGTATCTTTAAGATGAACCTTATGAGCCTAGGTGGGGCTCATAACCTATCAGAATTGCTAGTTCCAACCAGGTGCAGAGGCAACAGTGAAGAGATGAACCAGTGAGGGAGAACACTCACTTGGTGCTTTATACTCTTGCAAGTAGATTGAGGAGCTATCACTTGATTGTAGGAGTTGAGAGCTTAGTATTTTGGGTCATAAGGACCCAGCTTAAATACATCCAGAGTATTGTTTGTACAAGTGGATGAAACTATCAGTAAAGGGCGAAAGAGTCCCAGAAAAGAGCCCATGATGAAAGGAAGAGAACATATTGTGCAATAGTAGCACAATATGAGATTAGAATTGTAAGTAATCACACTAGATTGTAAGTATATGGTGTGAGATAATGAAGTATGACATCATTAATAAGGATAGAATATGATGTCATAATAATCACCAAAGAATAGTATGAAATGGTACCATAATGGTGTAACTGATCTAATCATGTCAGTCACACTAGTGATTATCTGTAGTGACTGACAGGTGTCAGTCATGCTTATCCTAATAAGTATAGGAGAAATATATCCAATGAATGTCAGTCACGACACTATAGTAAGTAATAAGCATGAAGAGCGAACTAGACATTACTATATTAATTTCCAACAGTGTGCACCGCTCCAGCCTCCAAATACCCAG
>JBBPRA010000831.1:0-12622 GCA_038092775.1 Boletus rubescentipes
GACACTGGTTCCCAATGTTGCGGGAGTAGACATCCCACCAGAGGCACCAGCACCAGTTGTTGGTTGAGGAGTGATGAAAGAAAGGGGGTTGCTGGAGGTGGCACAGGCAGTGTTTTGACGGACCGGACCTAACAGTTGGACGTGGTTTGAGCACCCAAGTCATACAAGACATATGAGAAAGCAAACGAACTGGCAAAACGAAAAGGTCTAATGTCACTCGTTCTTCGGTTGACAGACATTGAGTTCATCGTTGGTTGATGTCAAGGTAGGCCAGACGGGAAGTGGGAATGAATTTAGGTTTGAGAAGCGGGTGAGATGGTCCTTTTTATGTAGCCGCGAAAAGAACGAAGGTGAAGTGACGCGTTTTTCGTGAAAGAGCACGATCACCATGGCAAACGAGTCCACATCCACTGCATTGTTCGCATTCATCGGGTCGGTGTGGACTCGGGTAGCCGAATGGTTGTTGAACAAAGGTCCTCGGGTAGCCACACACCACCGAGTGTGTTGCTGGGGGAGTGCCAACCTAGCAAAGTGTGCCACCGCGGTCTTGGGGAAAATAGAAGCAGCTCAACGGTCGTGATCACACACCGTGAGGTTGTCAATGATGACGCCACCACAGTGGCATTGCTTTGCCAGCGCTTCTAAACCTCAGGGCCTCATGCCAATACAGGAGCAAAGTAGTACTGCATTACAAGCTTATCAAAAAAAGTCGTATCGTATGTAAGCCCAGAACACGAGCTGATGCCTGGACGATCTAATCTATATACTTGGTTAAACTTGAACAAGGATAATAGTGTTCCAACACGCCTCGATAGCGTGTCCTCCTCCAATGCATGCATTTATGCTGCCCCTTCCCCGTCATTGCACCGCTTGAGCTTCTTGTGCTGAGTTTCCGCTGGCGTACTCTCCAGACGCGGTCTCTTCAAAAACCGCGTATGAATGCCCACAATGACATCCGCGCCATGAGGGAGTTCCTTGTTTGCAATGCGTTTCGCGAGGGCAGGAAAATGGGTCACAACGGAAGGAGACTCAATGAGGGAATGCAACACGTCGAGCTCCATCTCCAAGAGTCGTGGATATCTGACACGGCGTGAGCCAATGACGGGAACGAAAGGAGACGATGACGTACTTGGAGACAAGGCTGCATGAAAGTTCTTTGAGGATATTCTGTTCGCTAAGGTTGCTTCGAATGTAGGAAAAAGCCTCGTCGCGGAGAGTATCCAACCCAACCTAGAACATGTTCTTAGCTTGTGGCTCCGGTTGAGTGTGACTGAACATACGAATACGAACCTTGGAGGCAAGACGATACATGGACCTGGCAGAACATCTCGGTCCATCGAGAGGGCTCGTCGAAGATCTACGTTTCCCACCAGGTATGGCCGAACTGAGAGGCAAGAAACTGAACTTGCCAGTGTAGAGATAGTTCAGGAGGGTATACCATCTGACCTCGAACGTTATTTATCCAGGTAAAACAAAAATGTGAATGAAAGCTTACGTTTGGAATGCAGTATCTTTGACAAGGACATGGCGATTGCCCGTGCCCCTGGGGCGCATGGCGGTTTGGCTCCCCAATGCCTTATTATCCGCGGTCCCCCGAACCACAGGCTCATTGCTATCGTTCCCGGACAATCTACGCAGACCGTTCAGTTGAAATTTAAACAGATAATGAAGGACTTCACCCGTCCCTCTCCTTTGGTTGGGTTTTAACACCAGTGTTGGAAGCGGACGTCGCAACCGGAGGCTTGAGCTTTGCGACAGGCATGACGTCGTCACAGTCGTCGAGGTCACTATCACTTTCATAGCCATAATCGTCCATCCGGGCATGGCAAGGAATTTCGTTGCCACCAGTGACTTCGACCGAGGAAGGGTCGGATGAATTTGTATCAGGGCTCAACACTGGATGCCATCGATGAATGAGACAATTTTTTTTTGATAAAGAACCACTCACGATCCAAAAAGTATTTCGAGCTCTGGGTTAGAAGAGGATTGTTTGCGCAGAGCGCGCGAGGTTTGACGACGTGACTTGATGATGCAGATCTCGCGGAGAAGAGATGGAATTGGATGGTAGCATGCTCCTCTCCAAGGAGTGTGTGTCTTACGAGTTCCTCCAACAGTGCCTGTTTAGTAGGATCTGACACAGTAGGCCGCTCTTGCTTCAAAGGTTCAGCAAGGGTTGCGGCCTTGCGATTTCTTTGAGAGTCTTGCAAGTGTAATGCCTAGTTCACGACACTCAGTACCATGAGAGGGATGGAAATAAAATATGTTGACCTACCTCTAAAGATTGACTGCTGTTGGCTGGCGCAGACGTGCCTGTCGCCGCTTGGAAACCATAAGCCCAGATAGTTTCATAGTAATAAGACAAATTACCTGCACGAGTCGCAGCAAATGTCACCGCAGGTTTTGGCTGCCCAAAAAGCGAGCTAACACCACCAAAAGCGCGCCCCGTATTCAGTGCGGAGGGTCCGGAAATATTAGGTGTTCGAGCAACGGGTAACGCCTGAGGCCTACCCGCAGAATTACCGCCGCTAGATGTACTGGGTCGAATGGATGGTTTAGGAGTGGCAAAAGAAAGCGCCCTGGCAGCGGAGGCAGTATTATTTTGACACGATGCACCTACGATAACAATGTTGGCACCAGAATCGCAAGGTAAGAAATATTATGTATGTGAAAGAAAACAAACCAAATGATAGAGGTCTCGTTTGAGGCGGCGTTCCAAGGTTTGCAAATGGGATTGGGTTCGCTGCTGGCTGCTGTTGCGAGACAACGGCCATTGTGTTGGTAGGACCAAATGCAGCTGGAATACCTAGCTGTTTAATAGGCCAACGACCGTCTCAAAGCCAGTTTCCGAGCGGTGACACATGCCATGTGTGAATGTCAAGAGCTCTTAGCGAAAATCATCTCCTCGTGGTCACCTACAGGCACGAGGGACTGAAACTTTTGCATGCAGAGCAGTACAACGAGTCGTCGCAAAGGCTAAAGTTGTGGCGGACTCGAAGATTTGAATCGAACTTAAGCCCATGCTTGGTTCGAGTCTCATAGAGTTCGGGTACGCGGCGCCGACTCTAACGACGGCCATTATTTCGTTAGTATCGTTACCAATCGTGAAATCGTACGTGCGGCTGTGTGACACCTCAGACCATGGAGTTGGAATAATATGGCATAGTAGGGTGCAGGGCATCGACGATTTGCAAGTCCTGTTCCGAAACAGATGGGCCAGGGGATCGGTGTAGGGTAGCAGCAAGGTTAAAATGGGTGCCTCCAGCCTAGAGAGTAAATGACATAGAGCATGAAAAGGAAGACTTGGGTCAAGAAAGGGCGGTAAAACCAACTTGGTGATTATTGGGAAGGATGCAGGTGAGACTGAGATGAGACTGCCGCGTTATGTTCCTGATGATCAACAAGTTCTGGCGGAGATTGGAGTCGCTGTCACGAGACCAGTGTAAGTTCGACACCTAGTCGTTTCAATCTCCCTCGCCCTACTTACTCACTGTCTCTCAAATGGTACGCTTGTGACTCTTCATTTTGCGCGTCAGATTGTTGTGCGCTCAGTAGCTCTGCCTGGAATTCAAACCTCGAAACAATGCAACAACCTGGCACTGAAGCGAGACCGAGTTGCCCCGGGTTCTGGCATGTCGTTCAAATTGTCAAGAGCTCATATTTTACAACGTCGCAAGATTGACACTCGTTTCCAGGAAATGTCAGCAAAGAAGGGAAGCAAACAAACTTGTATACACGTTTACCTCGTAGGCTCTATATAATCATTCCAAAGGATCGGTGGAAATGCTTACGAGTACTCTTATCTCTTCCTGTCTCTCGTAGTGATAAAGCTTGTAACTCGAACCTGTTGTGGTGTTCATGCCTCCCTGTTTTCACGAGGATTTTTTGCCCGGCACCTCCGTCCTCTGTCGATCACGATCAGGCCCAAGCCCAAAAGTTTTAGGACGCACTCAACCAGGAGGTAGCACACATCCAATGCGTCGCAGAGGATCCGTATGACTAGTCCCCATTTTCCCTGGACGATAGAGACCATGAACATGCGGCGATGTGTGCGATGCCTGCAACTGCAAAGTCATACGCGGATTATTCGGCCAAGAACATGCTGGTGCATATGACACAGATGATTTGATGAACCCTCGCAGATAGTCAGAGATTCCTGCTCAATCTGTCCAATCTGAAACGCCCAACTTGTCTATCCTTACATTTGTCGTCTTTGTCGCGTCCCACCTCCAAAAAAGGGATTGGCAGTGTTGGTTGAGATCAGAGACATGACCCGATCGCACATCTTTCTTAGGTACCTGTGCGGATGCCTAGATGTCGTTCATCTTTATTGGAGTAATGTGAACGAACCTATACCATAAGGATAGTGTGAACACGATGGATGAAAGACACTGCAAAGACGTCATCCCAGTCGTTTGTTTGGCCCACTGGGTGATAAAGTAGTACAAGCCAGAATGGAGGGCTGGTTGTATGCACACATGTGTCTCGCAAACGACAAGATTGGGCTGCACTTTGTGAATGTGTCGTATCAGAAAGGATGAACAATCCGGGTGGTGGCGAGTTTTGATAGAAAGCGGACAACTTCCTCGTTGGTCCTGCAGATACTAGTTATGCCTTAAACATTATACGTAGCCACTCAGGAAAGTATGAAGCCTCGAGCGAGTTTTGTGACCCAGATATGATAACATAATCGACTGGTACAGGTCAATAAAGAGAGCAAGGCCGTTCTGGCTAGCATACACACCGAGACCACTCAGGAATGAGGCTACACCACGAACATCAGGGGTTATTTTTCCTATTGCAATTGATAACATAAGCACCCAATTGGACTCTATTGTCTTGGCAGAAAGAAGCAACAAGACGATCACAGACAACACTTGATCTCCTCCCCCATCCTTCAAAATAACGACCCTGATCATCATGGAGACATGCCCTAGTCGAAACGAGGACAAACGGAGGACTTTCAACCTGAGCCACTCGATAAATTACCTTAATGGGTAATTTTGGAAAACATGTCGAGACGCAATCAACCCAACTTCACCATATTCGTACGATGGTCAATAGCCGAGTGGCACCCCCTGTCGCTTGGACCTTTCAATGCGATTGCTCTTTGAAAATAGCCTTACAGGGTAATTTTCGCTGTGGCTATGAAAAGTTGCTCCGACGCAATCATCCTGTTCAATGGCCAACATGTGGACCCCCCATTCGTATAAAATGGCGCGTGGTGAGGGTAGGCTGAATTATCCCCAGCGCCTGTCTTCCACTCGCAATCGAGCCGTCTCTTCCCCCCCGCGCCCGTATATCCGGTAGTTCCTTACTCTCGTCACCCTCCCCACACTCTGCTCAATCGCCCCTTGACATCAATTCAAATTCGACATCATGGCAAAACTTGGTGCTTCCGTATGTTCTCCATTAGTATTACGCTCACTCGTCACTTATCCACCCTATTTAGACTGAGGCTGAGGGAACCTGTTCCATTTGCGGCAAGAAGCTTAGCCGCAAGAGCGATCTCCCTCGGCACATGAAACTTCATGCTCCGGACAAGAAAAAATTGTACGTGCACTGTTCCAAGATAGCCTTTCGCGACGTGACGCTGACCGGTCCCGACAGAGAGCACGCTTGTCCGTACGTTGGGTGTGGGTTTAGCTCGCTTCAGAAATCGAACCTGAAGACGCACCTCAACACACAGTGAGTATGCAACGGATGAAGGAATACACCTCGCTCACGCGTTTTATAGCACGGGTGAACGCCCGCACAAGTGCCCTACCCAAGGGTGCGAATTCAGCTCGCCCGACCCGGCATCTCTCAATCGGCATCGGAAGAATATACACGGCCACCGGGCAAATGGGAAATCGAAATCTGCGAGCCTTGTTCCGTCACGGACTCCAAAGACCAGCCGTCAGCAGCGAAAGTTTTCGCCATATCAGTCCTCGTCGTCTAGTGGTTCCGCCACTCCATCTACTCCAACATCCGACGCGTACTACTCTGCTGAAGCACCTTTTCCACGTATTCTAGAATGCGGTCCCTCTTCTCTTTTGCTTTCTGCCGACGAATATGTCGAAGGCAGCAAGCACACCTCAGTGGCATATGGAACAGCGTTGATCCACAAACATCCGCAGGTCCACCTGAACGACGCAGAGTTCACTTTTGCCCACGACGCGTACCCTCTCACCTTGGACTCGGGTGTGTTCGCTGGTTCTGAGGCATCTGCAGAACTCTCGCAGCTGCTCGCGCACGAGCAGAAGGAACCCTACGGTTTCGACGCGACTTCCCAGCCGGTATTCGATATGACCGGCAGCGGTGGGCCATTCGACAACTTTTATGCTCAATTCAACAGTTGGGTGCCCGATGGTGAACTGCTATGTGGTGGCTCGTCTTACTCCACGTCAATGGTGAAGCACGGTGTCGACAGTGCGCAACTACCCACGCTTGCATCATTGTCTCCAGAAACGTATGAGGACCAGTACGCCGTCGGTCCGGCATCTCTACCCACACTAACATCCTGGGCACTCCCTGCATACGAGGCGCAGTACCCTGCCCACACTGAACCTTCTTACACATATGAGGGTTGCGCTACTCAAGCAACATCCTTTGGGAATTTCTCGCAGCCCGAATCATTCGTGACGCCAGATATGGGGATGGGTATCTACGCTCCGAGCCAGCCTCTGGTCAACTACCCTCTGGCCAACCGAGACTACTTTTACGGCGCCAACAATTACTATGACGCGTCGACGAGCGGGGATTTGACGATACAAGGGTTCTGTTTATAACGGTGCCTTATGACTGGTTTCTCTGGTATATTTACACACCTTCATTCTTTTCTCTTTTAAGGCGGACACGCAAAGTTTGTATCAATAGTCACACTGTATCATACCCTACGTACACATACCATCCCACTCACATTTGGATAGTATGTTTATTTCGTATCTATCTGCATGGTATCCTGCATCACATCGTCGTGTACAATAAGCCTTGATCGCCTCGATAGCGGTAATGGAGTCGGACCCACGTTTGGGATGCTCCCAGCTTACTTGAACTTGTTCGTACCAAAACCGTGAGGGAGGGTGTTAGATTTTTTTCAACACATTTACCTTTGCTATTGGCGTTTCCATGGTCGTCGTATCCTCCCTTGATTTCCCCCCCGTGTGTGCTATTTGGTTTCGACTCTCCAAGCCATCTTCCGAGGACAAAGAAGGTGATGGGGACGATACACGCCCCTGCACTGTCGAATGCGCCCTTGAAGTCATCTGGTTTGAAACAAAATGGAAGCAAGGAAGAGTGGAGAACGAGTGAGTGTGGTAGGAGCCGCATGAAGACAGGCGATGCATTGTCGGCAGTGCAGGATAATCTGGCGACCAGGATACTCTGCGCTGTCGACAATGCCTAGTATTTACTCACGTCGGCGTGTTTATCATGACCAAGACAATATCCATGCGATAATCAACCACGGGCTATAAAGAGAGTATATCTCTATACATGCCATACCATATTTACTCCGACAGGCGCCTCTATCGTCCACGCAGTCACGATAGGCGTATAACTTGCGTGAAATGCGACATGTCTGATCTTGATTCTATCAAAAAAGATGACGAGGATCAAGCCCCGATCAATAAGAGTCCAACCATGACGCTCGCGATCGTCATGGGAAGAGGTACACCCAAAAGACGGCTCGGGAAAGGAGGCACTCAGAGGAGGAGAATTAAAGGCGACTGCGTCGGTGGTCGTGGCCAACTTGGCGCGTTGGGAGACCTGCAGGTGATGGGATGGTGAGTACGATAGAGTCCCACGCAAAGACAGTAAGATAAGCGAAGCAAAGAGAAAAGGGAATGTACCTGAGCGAGCGTTGACACAGGTGGACTCATAATCATCAACATGCTCGACACTATGAATACCGGGCTGTAGCAGTCAAGGAAGCGCATATGGGATCCTTCATAAGGTATGTACTAAGGATTGCTACGGCCAGGATGAGATAGAAATTGTGGGTCAATGCCCTGGCTGAGATGCTGATGGGAAAAGGACATGGACACACTCCGGCATCTCCCGCTCTGGACCTCTGGCACTTTCTACCTTTTCCTACTGCTCCAGCACCAGCACAACGAATCGCAGTAAAGAGCCTTTCATTATATTCGAAACAAAACCTCGGAACTAATCGCGCTGTATCAACCGCGTTAGATGTGCAATATGTACATGAACTCAACGACATGGTGAAACTTGAACATGGGGTAGACAAACGACAGAAAATGATCTAATGCATTCAGCAGTGCTATCATAATTGATCCCATACGAGTCACAGCGACACGATACCATATTAGTAGACTCCTCCAATTGGTTCCTCCCTTTCGTCGTATGGCGCGAGTGACGCCGGTTCCTTTGAAATCCCATTTCTCCAACCATTTGACAATGCCTTGCCCTCAGACAGCTCGTGCGCCTGCCCTTTGGAAATCCCCTGACTCCCCCAGGGATGCGGAGCCTTTTCGAGACCACATTTCATTCCTACATGAGATGACCTAGCTTCAACTTCAACTTTAGGTACATCTCTCGTGCTCATGTCTTCTTTGGTCGGTTCTGCATGCCACCAAGAGTGACGAGGTAGCGGGACTGCATTCGGATGTGGACCCTTCAAGAGCCTCGTATGGATTCCAACGATGATGTCAGCGCCATGAACGAGTTCCTTGTTCGCGATGCGTCGTGCGAGGGCAGAAAAATCGGCTACGACAGTAGGGGATGCGATATGGTCGTACAACACGTCGAGCTCCATCTCAAGGAGTTCTGGATGTCTACAGCTCGGTAAGAAAACGAGACGAAAAAGTCAACGAGAATGCACCTCGAGACAAGGCTACAGGAAAGTTCTTTGATAATGTTGTGTTCTGTAAGATTGCTCTGGATGTAGAAAAACGCCTCGTCGCGAAGATCATCCAGCCCAACCTGAGGCGCACTTTTAGCTCATGGCTCCAATATCTCACTAGGCATACGAACCTTGGAGGCGAGGCGATACATGGATTTGGCGGAACACCTTGGCTCATCTAGGGAGCTTGTCGAGGATTCACGAGGCTGCCCACCAGGCGTCGCTGAACTGAGAGGCAAGAAGTTGAACTTGTCGGTGTAGAGATAGTTCAGGAGCGTATACCACCTAAACGTCAAACGTGACTCTTACAGACGGACAGAAGCTGCTGATACCAACTTACGTTTGGAACGCAGTATCTTTGACAAGAACGTGGCGACTTCCCAAGGACCGTAAGCGCGTGGCGGTCTGGTTCATCGATGTGTTGTTACCTGTAGCAGTATTCTGGAGTGCGGTCCCATTGCTCGCCACCAATCTAGTTGTATCCTTATTCGTAGAGAGTAGCCCGTCCATTCTTGGCTGCTCCGGGCTCATGACGAACACGTCGGATCCATCATCGGATAGTCTATGCAAACAACTCAGTTGGCGACCAAGTGGATGACGATGGACTTTACTCGTCGTCGTCTTTGGACGAACACCGATTCTTCTGTGCCTCTGGAGTTGTTTGGATAGGGTCGTTACAATCCTCGAGATCACTGTCGCTCCCATAGCCATAATCATCGATCCGAGCATTGCTAGGGACGTCATGGTCATCCGTGAGGTCGACCAACGAAGGATCTGACGGATGTACATCCGAGCCCGAAACTGGACGCCACTGGTGAAGGTATCATTCGTCTCTTTATGGAGAGGTCACCTACAATCCAAGAAATATTTCGAGCTTTTGGCTAGAAGCACATTGTTTGCACAAAGGACGCGCGGCTTCAGGACCCGACGCGATGGTGAAGATCTTCCGGAGAAGAGATGGAACTGAGTGTTGACAAGCTCATCTCCGAGAAGAGACTTTCTCAGAAGCTCTTCGATCCGCTCTTGTTTACTATGATGTGTCATGGGGATAGTGGTTAGGAGGGGAGGGGATGGTTGAGAATTGCGGTATTTTCGTCGCTCTCTTATCGTGAAGGCGTTGCGCCCAGCAGGGGCCAGCGATTGGAAACCTAGACCAGTGTGTCCATCGATATCTAAAGGAAGAACCGAACAACGTACGGGGCGAGTTGCGGAGGCCCATTGAACGATGGGCGTTCAAATATATATGGTATATATGTGCCTGCCTGAAGAATCATATACGTATCCCGTGGTTCATGTAACTAATCTGGACGTGGGTGAAGGATAGGCGATGACATCGACCTTAGGCAAATGATGGGACAGCATGCGCCGGCGCCCGTTTCAAATGTTGGATCCGTGATAAGGATTAGTGTCGCCGATTGCAGTTTCACGGTTCATGCGAAAAACGTCAGTGACTCAACTTGATTAAAATCGGGCTCGGAGTCCGACATTGACTTCCGCGTGAGAAGCTTGATTCATGTTCTTTCACCAACTTTTTCCTTGCTCTGACGTCTACCACGCTGCCCCCACGAGCTATCAGCTCGGATCCTTTGGCGCCTGTGGCTCGTTTCAACCAGGCGTTTGGCTCGAAGAAAGGTCCGGGACAATCGCCGTGTTCGTTGTCGGGATGCTACATCCTCTTGACAGAGACCATAGTGATTGTCCTGTCAGGCAGGTTTCAGTATTCGCTCGGAGTACTTTCCAGCATTGCCAAACTGAATATGAAGTAGAGCGTACAATCAATTGCAGTAGTGGCCTGTGCGTGCTGCTAATGTAACCTTGCTAGGTTGGAAGCAAGATCATACTACACCCATGACCCGAGAACAGTGGTGCTCATCGTCTGCCAAAGAGTTCGAATATGCCAGCGCCTAGATAAGTAAACTACTGCACAATCGGGGTTCCCTGGGTCGATACTTATCATTGCCGCTGTCGCCCACGCCCACTAAGCCTTCCGAGCTTGCCTGCCAATGGCCCGGTTTCTACCAGAGTCCTTTGCCCCTGTGCCTGCTTGTTGGGAGGTTCTGTGGACCTGTCTTGGCGACGTTCGTCGTCCAAAAGGCCTATAGGACCTCTTGACGGACCTGCTGGGTTCGTTGGCACACCATCCAAGATCTCCATCTGCGCTGTGCGTGCGATGTGGGCCTGCGCTCGCGAGATAGGTATGGCAGACATTCTTGTCCCCTACGTCTTCTCTTGGGCTGCTCGTCGGGGTCGCAAGTCTTGCACTTTTGGTCAGTAGAGGCATCATTCGGTCCTATCGCGGCAATTACCTTCTTGCTGGCTCTCCTGTGGTATTTCGCGCCTCGTCTTCCTCGTTCCAAATCTGTCCTGGTCTCTTGTCATGTGTTCGCATTCGCGACACGTCCCATTGGTTGGCGAATTGCATACGTGCTCTTCGCCGACTCGGACTCTGTCATGGCTGTATGGATTGGAGGTGTGTGGATGGGCGATTGTTGGATGTTCTGGGCGTCGCGTAGCCACCCGCGCAGTATCGTCATGCTGTACGAGAGCCTAGTATGACTACTTACTTGGACGCCGTTCGTGAACGGTCCTGTTGGGTTCATCTACGTGCCTCTCCATCTAGACTGTCGTTCAACGCGCGTTGTGCGCTCGTGTGGCTCTTCGCGACTCTTGGCATTGTGAAGGTGGTTGACATTTCTCTGCACGAGGGTCCAGGCACGGCGGGGAGCAAGCAGCAATGGTGAACTGACAAGTAGATTCAATCTCCGAACCACTCAAGTACTACGGCGACTCATACAACACGGTGATGGTACCACTTCGGCAGCTGCATGACCGTCAGAACGCCAAATGCCCACCCATGCGTGTGCAACACGCAGTCAACGACAAGCCATGCAGCCACGACAAAGCAGAACATGAAACGGGACACGACGTCGGTTGAGCCACGGACACCCCAGACGGAGAGTTGATCATGTCGTCCATACCGGATGGGTGGTTATTGATACTGGCACCACCCAGCTGATATGGATGGTTGCACGTGAAGGTCGAAGGATGCATCGAATGTTTGTGCATCTTGGGACTCATAAGCGCCGGTATCCCCGGTGTCCATCAATTTTCTGCTTACCATACAGCTACTCTTGAAAGGTTCAGCTTGGAAGTAAGACCTTGACCTGGCTACTAGCGATTTATCTTTCAGGGGTCTTGAAGCGAGACCACGCACCGTCGTGCTAACCTGACACAAGACTCAGAGAACGTACGCCAGGTTCTGGTTCTGGTACAATCCCTCGTTTCTTATGCTATGTGGCATGTTTTACATCATGCGTGATTAATGATAATTGCCAGGAGATGGTAGTAAAAGAAGTTCTTGTCCGTATTTGACCTTGTGGGTATCATCATTCCAGCGCTCGGCGGAAGGCTTGTGGGTAGCTAGTACATGGTACGTGACGTCTACAACTTGAACACGTCCCGCTGTGGTGTTGATGGACGTGTTTTCCCCGCGACTGGCGTCTGTGTCCCCCCTTCCATCAATCGATCATGATCAAGCCAAACAACCTCTGTAAAAGTTACCATAGCCAATCCGAAGTGCGGAGAAATCTAGTTATCCTTATCCTTGTCCAGTCGCTGCTTCTCAGTGACGTCTGTTGTTAGATTCAACAATCATAACATTGCTCACTCCATGGTACATCAGGTTTAACAATCGTATTACCATCATTGGGTCCAGTCCCTTGGAGCTGTTTCAGCTGAGGGATGTTCCAAGTGAGAATTGATCAGAGATGTGCGACTAGG